>BGZK01000702.1:0-310434 GCA_005406025.1 Eumeta japonica
AAACCTATAAAACACAAATGATGTATAAATCTGAGAACAAAGAAACAAGGGTTGTCACTTATGTGTGACAAGAGAGGATGCTAAAGAAAAAAATCCTCTTTGAAGTTTTCGCAAATCGTTAATTCTATATATAACTCATTACAATCACATTTCTACTCATGTTTAAGGATACAATTGGGACTATTTCTATTGTCCAATGCCCCATTATCAACAAAAAAAAAGTTATGTGGCATACAATAAAAGTATGGTAATATAGTTGTTATATAGTGTTACAAAAATGGCAATTTCATACAAGCGTTTTTTGTTTAGAATTTTTGAGAATTCCATGTGAAATAGCATTACTTAAATGGTAAATATACAAATACTAGCTGTGCTTCTCGGTTTCACACACGTAAAATTTGGTTATATATGTCTGTTGAGCACATAGCCAGGTGCATTTTATTAACTAACATCTGAAAGTAACAAAAAACAAAACGACCAATCAGTAGAAAATAAATTGTCAACAAAATTCTCAGTCTCATTAACCTCAATCTAATTGTAAGAAGTTAACATTGTTTAAATGTTTGCATCTTTAAAACTACTGATGTTATGTGAGTTTTAAATAGTTTTAAACCACTGATGTAAAATTTTGAAAATAGATTATTTAAAATAATAGGTAAGGTATATTGTGTGTTTTAAAAACATCTCACTGATTTTAAATACAAATAAATGAATTTATATTTTACTTAGCCATGAAGGTGTCTTCTGATTGTATATTTTTTTTTATGAATTGTGACAGTTTGACGTCACTTCAATATGAAATTGTATCGCATTGTAAAACTAGAAATGCAGTTTTATTAAAGGTGACCAACTATTTTTTGTTCAAAAAGAGTACACTTTGCAAGTATTTCATAGGTGAAAAGAAAATAAGAAAAACAATAAAAACTTTATTTTCTTTTAAAAACATATTTTTCTTCGGATTGGGGCTAAATGAGGATGTTCGTCTAATAATGTAGCCACATCCGAACAACTTTCATTTTGCATATTAAATTTGACTGTTAAGACAGCAGATACGGCCTCTCTATTGTGCCGGAAACGGCAGCCATATGTGCGCACGAAATTCAAATCACTGTCAAACTCGTGTCTAGTGTTTGCCGTCCTCTGACGTGTCGGAAACGGCGAGTAATATGCGCGCGTGAAATCCAAATCACTGTCAAAATAATTTTAAATATATAATTAATAAAATTGAAATAAAATGGTCTAAAAAAATGTTTTAGAAATACAAATGAGTATAAAATTATACAAATGAGTACTTTCAGAGTACAAGATTTGAAAAGAGTAAGGTTTGCGAAAAGAGTACAAAACAGTAAATTACGTACAGTTGGTCACCTTAGTTTTATACATGCAATTGCATTCAAACACATTCCATCACAATTACCAATTATTAGGGAAAATATTACACAATACTGTAAAATAAAAACTCTTCATGATTAATAACATTTATTCAAATATATTTAAAATAAAAAAATAGTTTACATTAGACAGGGAATCTGGTAAATTGAAATTTCCATTACAATATTTAATACTGAGAGCATATAAATCACTTATCATTTTTTTTCATAACACTATGAACATATAAATTTAAGGCACATTATTAGTTATTTAATAATTTTCATTAACACACACTTTCATCTAGTGGTATATTTTGTTATAAATATGGGGGTAATATAAAAACCATATATTACAGTTACACTAATAAGTTATTTATTTATAAATCCACCTCTAAAAGATTGACTTTTTATTTACAAAGAAATTAAGACTGAAAAATCTTTGATTTCTACACTAACACTTAATTAACCAGAACAATAGCAAGCACGTTCATGATGATATTCATATTTCTTTATATTCAATGTCGTCAATGACTTTGATATGTGATGATTGGATAGAGATCATCAAAATAACCAGATATGCATATAAAAAGCAGTACTCATTATGTGTAACATCTTAGCACGCATTATGTGATATTTTGTATGTTACTTTCGTAAATGCCACGGAAATTTACCACAAGGAAGAAGGAAGAAGCGCATGCTATCAGATTTGAAGTTTAAAAAAAAGTACCTACTAAATACATGCCAAAGCCGGTTCGGGGATCAAGTATATGATTTTAATTTTTTAAATGTCCATTTTAAACACCCATTTACTTTAAGAATTTAATATATTAATAGATTAGAGTTGCATTTGTCAATAAATTAATAATACCAAAATAGCTCGTTTTAAAACGTCAACATATTAATATGAAATGGAAACGAGATTTGAGGAAGTATATGTCAAATGATAAAAAAGTTGAAAATCAATCTAACATGTGCAAATAGCCTAGTTCTGAATGTTAGAGAACACTATACCCGGTGACAAAAACTACTCGATAATAAAATGCAGGGTTGTGTTTGTATAAATATCTATTATATTATATTTTGTTAGGTGTTTTCACACAAGAGTTCACAAGACAGTTTATCATAGATTAATTTGAAAATGAGCCCCTAATCAGAAGTGGATTGTGACCTAACATATTGATTGACTTAAGACAGGTTGTACCAAAAGAATAATGCAACTCATAAATAAGTTTAAGAGTTGTGTTATTACATTATGTACTATATGATGCAAGAGTTTGTCCTTGCGTTATCTGTAAAATTTTATATTTACATTTTCGATTTTTTTTTTTGAGCAACTCGCCATCAAAATGAAGATTGCGATTATGTTTGTGATCTCAATTAGAAAAGACCAGAATCAAGTATACATGAAATAATAAATGCTCTTCTGTTCGTGCTGACACAATCATGATAAAACTATGTATATTGTTCATATCGTCTTAAGATTAAGATTTTATTTGATATTCATCTTTAGATCTTGCAAAAAATAAAAAATTACCTTAAACAAAATGTCTGCTGCAACCACATTGATTGTTACATTAATTACATAAATTAACAAATAGTTACAGAAAAAATCTTGTAAAAACAATATACACTCTGGAAGTTTAGACTCCCTTTTTTTAATATAATTAGGTAAAATTAAATACCAGTTTAGAGATTCGCTCTTCTCTTTTATATTTCAATGATTTTTAATTATAAGCTAATTTTATTTAAAATTTTTAATCAATTTGTAATACAGAATAAGTGTGGAATATGATTGTCCTCTAGGTACTACATTGCAGACTGTAGTAGAGAATACATTTATACATAACAATCATTATCAAAAATAAAAATATAGGAATCTTACTACAAAACAAATCTTTAAATCAGAAAAATTTTGAAAGTATTTAGTCTTCAAACAGTCCTGGATGCAAATAAAGTTTCTTGTTAAATCCCCAACTATCGACGGAAGATGTCTGAACACCAAACTTCTCCTTGAGCTTTTCATCTACCAGCTCAAACAGATCTTTGATGTGATTGTCATGAGCATGAGCTGCAAACACTTCACACAAAGCTTGAATGTAGAATGACCCTAGCAGTTGGTCCCGGTATGACGAAAATCCTAAAAATCAAAAGTTATTAATCAAATATTTAAAAGTATTAATAATAGTTATCTGGTTTACACAGGTGGATGCCAAAATGTGAGTTGCAAGATTACAATGGAGAGAACAATATGCATAGGATTCTCTACACAAATTAACGTCGTTTAACATATTTAGAACTATCACTTTCAAAATGTTATTAGTGTTGATTTCTATAATGTAGTTTTTTAAGAACTTGTCTTAAATATAATTAATTTAATTGTTACTATTAATATTGTATATTCAGATGTATTGTACAATACATTACATTCCTTATCTCTAAAACAAATAAGGGAAAAAAATATTCACAAATAGAATATTTTTGGAATTTTTGTGTCTATGCTGAATTTACTTAGCAAATCATTATATTATGATATTCTGCTCCACAAAAAATACATGTGTTCTTTTAAACAATGCTATTCAGTCTCAAATGAGCTGTAAGGCCAAATTTTATGCAGCCCTTTTTGGATATTGTGGTTTTGTTATGTTATATGGAAAACATGGCAGGTTTTTATGTCTTTGATAAAAAAAATGGCATTTTATACATAAACTGGACTCGCATGATGGACAATTTTAAGTTTTCATAATTATAAAACATAAATTGTTACAATAACAAAGCAAACTTGACAAATCTTATATGATTTGTTATACATGTTGACATTATGTAACTGTTTTCAGAACCATTATAACAAATCAGTTCGATGGATACATACAACAGATATTTTATATTGTATGCAACTGAGTTAAAATATAAAACAGATATACAACTATGTCATAAATATATCAGAGATATGAAAATTTTACTTGGTCATACAGTTCATCTCCAATATTGGTGTATCATTAATTATTATTATTATTAAATTACAGGACTGAAAAGTAAGGAGACAAATTTTTGCTAGTTTCTATAAACAGATACATATAAACATTTAAATATATAACAGAAATCTAGAATTATTATTATACAGACTAATAACTTGGATTACATGATAAGCTATTTTTTTCTCTTGTTAAATGTTGGTTATCCTTTGTATATATTGACATTGTATCTCAATACTTAAGTGAGTTGTTCTTGTATATAAATAAAAATCTACATGGCTATTTCAAAAATGGCTTTAACAATTATAATGAAAATTTTTATATTGATAAACGTTTGCTTTTCAAGTTCATCTATTGTCTCTGAAAAGCAAGATAAGAATGCTTTACTATATTTAGCGCAATTTCTGGAATTTTATAAGTATTATTTAGACTACAGATTGCACTATATAAATAAAACCCTATGCTGTATATTGTATATTTAGTATTCATATATTTATTGCTGGAAATGAATGTAAGCAACCGTTACCATAGCAAGTTATTATATTCCCATGTCAAACTTAGATACTTTCTTTCACTGATAACTAATAAAAATTTCTTGGATTCAATGAAAAAGTTTTTACCTGGTAATGTTGAATGTACTATAAGTATGTCACTGTAGAGAGGAACTTGAATGCTGCTACCATCTGCTTCTACCCTGTCATTGGGATGAAACATGTGGATGGGAGGCGATAACAAATCCATATTTGTACCCCTACAAAAATACATCAAAAATTGTACATTTGTTGGTTTTGCTAAATAAATTCAAAATTATTTTTTTAGACCATTATTTATGAATATATATATATATATATATATATATATATATATACATATATACATATTTGAAAATTTTTATAGTGTGACATTACAGATCTATGTTATAGTTAATATAGCTTTTGAATACCAAGAAGAAGTCAGTTGCAGAAAGGAACATCAGTTGTGATATGTTCTTCTCAGACCTGTTTCAGTGTAAAGAAGTGCGTTTACTGTCGATTAGTCATTTACATATTTCTCATGACTCTTATTTTGTGTTGTGTTTATTGTTGATTTACATTTGATCCAACATTATTGTAATGTCCATTTTGAAGAAATTCTTTTACTTTCAACAAACCTATGTGACATGCTGATTTCACTAAATAGACATTTATTTATACTTGCTAGTCATATAGCAGAACAGAAATCTGCCATAAAAAAGCAGTCCAGTAAGTAGAAATCAAATTTGGAATCCATGGGCTAGCAAGGGTTTGACAATATTTTGTTGACTTATTAGTCAAAGGACATTTGACAGTTGATCATGACATTATCTGTGGCTGACTTTGTTAAACGACGCTTGCCTGCGACATGCATTAACATGCATGAATCGAATCTGCCTCTCCACTACGAATCTCCATCCAAATGATTGTGTGTTGATTCCAGAGGATTGACAGATATCGAACACCTAAGCAAGTGTTATTTATTTTTATAATTATCTTATTCCGCTAACTGTTAAACTATCAATTCTACGTATGTTTCATGCCAACCAGGCACTTCCTCAAGAAATTGCCTACAGTCATGCCATTGCATGACAGCGGCCCGCTTAACGAGGTTGTGTTGGTTGTTTTAATGCTCCTTGCACCCTGGTGGATTTGACTGTCGCAATTTCCTGAGGATGTGCCTGGTTGGCATGAAACATACGTAGAATTGATAGTTTAACAGTTAGCGGAATAAGATAATTGTAAAAATAAATAACACTTGCTTAGGTGTTCGATATCTGTCAACCCTCTGGAATCAATACACAATCATTTGGATAGAGATTCGTAGTGGAGAGGCAGATTCGAAGGTCAGCGGTGGGTTGCATGCTGCATGTTAATGCATGTTGCGGGCAAGCGTCTACTATGGATTTCCGCGAATTAACACCTCACACAATACATTGACTTTGTTAAATTCAAAGTCTACAAACAGGTTAATAGTATTGGTACAGGACTGTGACTTAATGGTAAATTAAATTTTAAAAAAAGAACCGGCCAAATGTCAGTCGGACTGGCACACCAAGGGTTTCATACTACCAATATATTTGAGTTAAATACTTAAAAGAAATTATATAATTAATTCGTTTATTTTTATTTTTTGTTTTGTTTTAGTTTTCACTATAACTATGCCATGTTTGATTCTATATATTTCTGCTTTTAAGTTAAAGCATAATCAAAAAACAAACTGTCACACATTAAAAATACACACATACTTAGTGGTGTGTTATTGAAATACATTGAAAAGAACCAAAACAAAGTGAACATAACAAAATAAGTGTTCCTGTAATTTAAAGGTAAAAAACTCTTTTCTATACTTTTTTCAAAATTATGGCAGCAGTAATTTCTGAGATAAGGGGGAAGTGATCAATTTTCATTTGTTTTCTTAAAGAACTTTGAAACTCTTTAGTATTATAAACGTCGATCGAAATATTTGTGGCCCTCACAATAATCGCTTTCATTTGATATAGTTTGCAAAACTTTGTTTTTTAAGTTTCATATTTACCCCCTTAAAGTGACCCTCATATCTAAAATTCATTTATTTATGTTAAAATCCATGTCTGAGTCACAGACATATATGTCAAAAACAAACATTTGTTTGTTTGTGACATATATGTTTATATCAACCTAATGGATGCAGTACATTCAGCATAAATTGACTGTGACAGACCAAGTGATCTTATAACAATTTTTTTTTTGGAGGTACAAAACCCTAAAAATATATATAATTGTAAATGAAGGTCTACTAAGATCTTCATTGTTATTGTTATTAAAAAAAAAAATATTTCTTCCTTCATTTACATTGAATAAACCATTATAGGTATAACAAAAAAATATAAGAACATATTTGATTGCATATCTATAATATAAAAATATAATAAAATTTATTTGCTACAGGATCACGATTTTAATATAGAATTTGTATAATTAGAAAAGAGGAATTTATCTTTTGTTCATGCAGAAGAGATTAAAAGTAAAAGATAGCGATTTGTATCAGGATTAGAATAGGTGATCGGAGTTATCAACATCAGTGATTTCTTTACTTTATTTTTGTCGATGCTAATGCTAGTTTGTATTGTACCATAAAGCGTGAGCCTGAAAGTTCATTTGCGCAATACAGCAATTAAAACATGCTCCTTTGATATAAACCTATATATATATATATATATATATATATATATATGGCACTATGTGGAAAGTCCAATAATAGACTCTTAAGATTTTATGAAAGGAAGGTTTCATTCAATTCTTGTTCATTTTGTAAGCTGTTCATTTAATTTCACTGAATAAATTTGATTGAGGCTATGGCTTAATTATATGAATAGGTCTATAGACTATTATTAGTGTAATGTAGTGCATCAGCAAAAGAGCGTATCGACATGGAACTTGCGTCTTTTTGTTGTTTTCGACAATAACTCAAAAACTGTATATTCAATCATGTTCAAAATAATTTTCGTTGAAAGTATTTATGAAGCACTATCTTTGTAAATTTTTTTTTATACTTTTTGGACTTACAATTTAGATAATGGGTGGGGGGCACAATTTCTGCTACTTTTAGAGCGATTATATTTCCGAAATTATACACGTAATCAGAAAAATCATTCAGAAACCTTCAAAAATATTTATTTTTGTTATTCAGCTACCAAATCAAGTAGCGGTTTATCAAGACACCTATAGTGTTAATTTCATCAATTTTTGAATAAAATGCCTGTAACATATAAATGAATGGAAGGAAACTGTAAGGGTTCTGTTTTTACATTTGCCTCGTAACCGTAAACCTCCACTTCCGCCCTCCCGTGTCCGCCAATACATAACAAATTTGTGTTTTCATATGAAAAATATAAGCATGTCCTATTTACAAAATCTGATAATTTTGATTGCTAGAAAGATTATATATTTATGACTCTGTTTGCAACTAAATATGGCGGCGAAAAATGTTCTAGATACATTTGAATGTCATTGGAAGTCAATTTTTTTTTAGTGACCAGTGTTAAAAGCTGAATGTGGTTAAATGGAGTAATTTGTCCTTAGTGGGTGTTTGTATCAATGGACTTGTGCATGAAGTTGAATACATGCTCTCTTTTTATAGCATTTATTTCTTTACTTGAATTGTGGTAAAAAATAAAATCTCGAATGAATTTTCACCTTTAATACAAATAGGTAATATACAAAATAAAATGCAGAATGTCGCCCTTGCATTAAACTAAATATATATTGAAAAAAATAGTATTGTGTATGTTTAGATTCATACTATTTTTGCACAGCGACTGACCTGCATATTTGGAAAATGAATATCTTGGGAATGTTTTTTAGCTTGGGACAGCGATGATTATTGAAGCGCTCAATAATAGCATAACTTGACACGAGACCGCCGTCGCTGCAACGGATATCAGTGTCGCTAGTAGCACGCCGCTCATACCCGTGTGATGATACCACCACAAAAACACAATCTACATTTACCAGGGCATCCATCTGATCCAATGCAGTGATTGTGTGCAGCATCTCCTGTATTTGTGTCAATATAAATTCAAGATGAATTCAATTCAATACTTAATTTAAAACATTATGGACTAAACCATCTTAAATTAAAATTAACTGCATCACCTATGATTTTCATGGGTACAGCATAATAAAAATGTTGTATTTCTCACTGGTCATAAATTTTAGAATTTCAATTTTTTTTTAATTATCTATTTGGAAGTTCACGCTGACTTCATAAAAGGATAAGCAAAGACCACAGATCTTCACATAGGTACCTCTTTTGCTCAATTGTCATCCATCAAATATTGCACACAAGCTTGTTTTGTCTAAAAACAAGCCCTTCTTTGATATATCACTTTGATTTGATTTTCTAGGGCATATTTTAGCAACTTCTCCATCACACACGTTTGCTCTATGATGAGTAAATAAATAAATACCTTTGCCAATCTAATTTCATTCATTATTTGGTGGCCAAACCACCTTAATAAAACTTTTATTACTTTATTCACTACATTTTTTTTTTAAACCACACTTAGCTGACAGGTTCTCGTTACATTTCACCATTTTTTGAGGTGAAACGAGGATAATATAAATTGACTGACTTATATATCAATGCACAGCCCAAAGTACTAGGTTTAGAGACTTGAAAATTTTGCTCAAAGTATCCTGTTATAACATAGGCGAGACTAAGAAAGAATTTTTGGAAATTCAAACCCTAAGAGAATAAAAAGCGTATTTTGTATACAAAATCATAACTGTTGTATGTCAAATTTAATATTTTAGTTAATTAAAAGAAATACAATAATGTTTTAATACATTAAATTCTTTTAATTAGCCTTGAAAGAAGTAAAATGTTGTACGGTAAACCGAAACCACTAATGCTTTCAAAATGCATATTTTACATAACCATTACTAATACAAAACAATTACATGCATCCTTTTAAAAATACCCTAAAAATGGGTGAAATGAGGGTTGAAAATTTTATATGTATACAAAAAATGAAACCGTTGAAGCTATTGCCAACAAAACCTATATTTTAACTTTTTTATTACAAATGAAAAATGGCGACATGTATCATTTTTGCAAAGTAACTCTTAGAGGGTAAAATAATGAATTAAATATTTTGTAGAAAGTCGAAACCGTTATGCGTATTTTGTCTGTTTTTTTCTTTGTTGAGTGCTTAAACCATTTAATTATTTATTATAAAACTAACTATATGTTGTATGCAGGAACGAGAAGCTTTCTACAAAATAAAAAAACTTGACTTAAACTTCGTATTTCTGCCATTAAAGATTCTAAAAATTCTTTCACTCGCATCATCCCTGAGTAATATAGCCCAAGTTTTATTTTGATACTACTAGCATTTGCTAAGTCTACATCCAAATCAGAATCGCGATTGGTAACAGAATCGAAATTGCACAAAATTAAATTGAAAAATTAAATTTAAAGTCAGGACTGTGATTGAAATCAAGCCAAAGCCAAAGATGAAGCCAAAATGTTATTTATTTAATATTTCTAATATATTTTGTACTGAATATACAATTTAATGATTATTTCAACAAATAGATAATCTAATAATTTTTATATGTATTTTGAACTCACCGCTTTTTTGAGATTTGTATATACTGTAGGTTTATCGAATCCTATTTCATTAAATAGATTTTTAAGGTTGTCGCAGTCGACTTCGGCGCCCTGTCGATATTTTTCAATATTGTACTCAAATTCTATAAAACTGAATATGAGCAAAGCGCCGCGGTGACGGGATCGTGCACTGTAAGGTTCTCTGCCATCTGAACAGCGGTCTACAAATTTCGTTGATTTTACCACTTTGAAGTTGCTTGCTGTAGATGAAATACAAATTATATTTGTTTTTATGTTGTCTTATACATATAATAAATTACTAATATATTATTAGCAACCACATACAAAGCGTTTTCATTATTGTTTCTTTTTCTATTTTACCCCTTTTATTCCTCTCTGTGATACTGTTGAATTCTGTAAAAAAATGAAATTAAATAAGCCATAAAAGTATCTTAATAGCTATCTAGATTAATTATTGATGAGAAAACAGTACAAATTTAAACTAAAATTGCTTATAACACCACTGCATAATGACTAAATCAATGACTTTTATAAACACAAAGCAATAATAAGGTAGTTAGTTAGTTAAGTGATATTTATAATATTTGTTAATGTAAGCTGACTTGACATGCTTATTAAAAATGAAATCAAAATTAAAATTGGTTAAAAAAATATTCACTATATGCCATCAAAAATTCTATGCCTTCCCTTTCTTGCAATATGCACTTTACTGGACTAGTGGACAGTGATGTTGCTGACTACTAAATGCTTCCTCTACCTAATTAGCAATTTTAAAAAGTGATCACCGGTGAGTATTTATACACTTATAAATTACATAATTCTTGACACATTTAGGTTATTGATTAGAGTCATTATGAAATAATAAATATTAATATAGTAAATGCAAAATTGACTTTATTTCTCTGTCTATTACATTTTCATGACCTAATTACTTTTAAAGAGTTGAAAAGATTTAGTTTAGAAATAATTTGGAACCCAGAAGAAACAATAAGCTATATTTTTGGTTTGTTTATACCTATTTGTATATATGCATTTTTATAGTTTAATAATGTGAGCCACTAATAATGGAGTTTGGTACACTGATGTAAAATATAAGCTACTGTGTATTTCTTTCTCTATATGTCTTCTTATAATGTGCCAGTGGTGGAACCAAATCTAATGAAATTTAATACAGTGATAGAACTCATCATCACCTAGAGTACAGGTAATTTTTTGTCTGTATTTGGATATCTACATAACAAATAGCCGATTGCAATAAAACTCTATGTTATTAGAACATTGTCATGTAAAATATAAGCCAATGCCTGTTTGTAAACAAGCAGAAGTCTGTATATCTTCTTGTAATTCGACAATGACTTATCAAAATTTCAATGAAATCTTGTACCTTTTAGTTTACCTTATATAGTTATAAATACATATCTAGCTATATACCAGCTGTGAAATACCACAGACCCAACTGACTGACTCATCACAAGATCTCCGAGACTATAGGCCCGATTGACTTGAACTTTGGCGTAGTTACTCTTTTCGCGACATGGTCGCTCAGTAATAACAGATTTTTTTCAACTCTTATCCAAAAAAATTGGTAGTTTACCATCACATATACTATGCCTGTCTACATGCAAAAGCCAGTAAGTAATATATTCTACCAATAAACTATGTGTAAGCTATGGTATGGCTATGCTTATTTGTTTGCTTTACTGGATGAAGAGCAACAAAGGCAGGAGATAGGGTACAAAGTAAAAGAGGATGTTAGAAGTGAGAGAATGAAGTAGATGGAAATCAAAAAAGGGGAGATAGAAGGAAAAAAAAGTATATAAATCAGAAATAGGATTTGTAATAAGATCAGGTTTAGGAATGAGATTTTATTAGAGATTATAGAGTTTGTACATAGATTATTTTTATTATCAGTTTATATGGGTGGAGCAACAGACAGACGTTCTACAATTTTAGAAAACTGTCAACAAAAGTAGGAATGCCTACTGCCGCCGCTACATTTACTAACTAAAGCTCACATCAAAAACATCTTGCCTTACCATTCATATTGGAATTTGCCATAAAAATAATATTTTGCTTTTTGTTAGCAAATGTGACAACGCGATATAGCGGTAGCGTGGTGCAGCGACGGTGGGCATTCATATTACTATGCCTATCGGAAATCCAAACTTACACTTTAAACTAGACTCATTTTTATCCAGTAAGCATAGATTACACAAATACTTTGAAGGTAATTACCAGCTGAATAAATTCTGTAATAGATATACATTCGCCTTTTTGTAACCATCTTTTTAAAATGAGCTTTATATATATTTTCTTTCATTTCCCCACTTACAAAAACACAAACAACTAGAAGTATAAAATTTTATATCATCATCGTCATATCATATATCTTAATACGCTAAAATAAAGATGTTTGCCACCCTTTTTATAAGAAACCTCACAATTATTCCTCATAAATTTGATATCATTTCATAGATAATTGCTTGCTGTACCGGCATCAACAACTTAAAAATTTAATACTGCTTTTTGTTTTTAAATTAATTAATTATATTACAATTATATATGCTACCATCTGACGACTTTAATTTTGAAATAACATTTACATCATTGATGGTCTGTCAATTTTTTGTTCAAATATTTGTTTGATCTATCGTCCGAGCTTCATAATGTAATACAACAAAAAGAAGAACGTTATAAACAGTATACAAAATTAGAAACATATTGAATACCTGCAATAAATTTTATTAAATTGAATCAAATGATTTACATAATGCATAGTAATTGCGAAAACTATCGGGACTTTGAATAAGTTCTCGCTGTTTCTTTTACAAAATAAAAGCTTTATTTAAATTATAAGGAAAAAAACATTTCATTCAAAGTATTGCTCGTCACTAGTGACCACTTTCTCCCATCCTTTTGGCAGTATATGAATTCCGTATTGGAAAAACGACATGTCTTTTGAGGCTATCCAAGAATCGATTCATTTTTTGGCTTCTTTATAAGAAGGAAAGCGCAGGTCAGCTAGGCCAATGTGCCATCGAACAGAATAGGTGAAAATCAGAAGGGGCTGTGTCAGGTGAATACGGCAGATGGGGTAGAACTTCCCATTGAAATGTTTCCAGGTACGTTTTCATTGGTTTTGCAACATGAGGCTGAGCGTTGTCATGTAGCAAAATCACTTTGACGTGTCTCTGCTTGTAAAGTGGCCGTTTTTCTTTTAAGGATTGAATTAAACACATCAATTGAAGTCTATAGCGATCCCACTGAGTGGTCACCTATAGAGTAATAATCTCATTCGGTTTGAGCAGCTCATAATAAATTACACCCTGCTGATCCCACTAAATACAGAGAAGAAGCTTCGAACCATGGATATTTGGTTTTGCAGACGATGTTGATGCATGACCAGGCTCACCCCATGATTTTCTATGTTTTGAATTATCATAGTGTATTCACTTTTCATCGCCAGTCACGATGCGATGCAAAAAACCTTTTCCTTTCTGCCATTCAACGGCAGTACCTCACACGTGAGAATACGCCATTCGACGTCTCTCGGCTTCAATTTATATGGTACCCAATGTCCTTGCTTCTGGATCATTCCTAAAACTCTTAAAAGGTTTGAAACAATTGACTCATCTACTTGTAATGTTTTTCCAACTTCTGTTAGCATCTGACATCGGTCTTGATCTAGTGATTTCTTCAACTTTTTGTCTTCAAATTTTTTCGATGCGCCAGAACATTCTTTATCCTCTCAAGTACATAATCATTATTTTTGAAGCGTTAAAACCAGTCTCTGCATGCTGTATCCGACAAAGCATTGTCACCATAAGTCTCAGCAAGAGTTCTATGTGCTTCACCTGCAGATTTCTTTTGAATAAAGTAGTGCAATAAAATTCCCTGCAAATACACTTTATTTGGCACAAAAGTAGACATTTTCAGAACTAAGAAAAAATTACTTTGTTTACACAAAGTGAACTACCACACACTGAAATTTGAGCTTAGGTACGGCCTTGCTGTGTGTTACCATTCGAAATTCCGTGAACGGGCTACTGCTACTTCCATCTTTAAAGAAACAGCGAGAACTTATTCAAGGTCTCAATATAAAATAAAATGCTTAGGCGATGAATACTGGAAAATCAAGCAGAAAGACGTTGAAATAAGTGAAATTCTAAAAGATGACTATATATATATATATATATATATATATATATATATATATATATATATATATATATATATATATTATATATATATATATTATACTTAAAATATTGTTTATGAAGAAGTTTTGTAATAAAAATTTGGTTGCCTGTAAAGTCGGTATACGGGCGAAAGTTTTACGTGACAACGACTTTGAATGGTAAAATCATTTTAATGTGAATATTCATTCGTATAGTAGGAAGAAGGATGAAATAATAGTAACAATTTAAAACATTTATTTATACAAAGAATTATATTTAAAACATTAATTTATACAAAGAATCTCGCACTGAATTTCATATTAACAAAATTTTATTTTACCTTTACACATACATACGTATTTATATACAAATATACATACAATAACTTGCAATACATTTGCAAGCTATGCACTAATTCTCTAGTGCTGCGCGCGGCAGACCGATCATAGTTGAGTGGGAGAGGCAAGGCATTCGGCTGGCCTCTCTCGTTCGGTGACTCATCGTTACGTTACCGAGCGTTACATTTTTCATAAGTGACTCCCAGCCGCAACCTAATTTAAGACGTTGTCACGTCAAAAGAAATAAAATAATATTTATAGTAATTATGTAAACTAATAATTTTATTATAGGTAATTTCTTCGAATTCTTCACACTGGATATGTCTAGTATATATTAATACCTTAAGCTTAAGGTGTTTGAATCCCTTTTATAAAAAATCTCACAATTACCTCACATAAAGCTGATATCATTTTATAGATGATTGCTGGCTCTGTGTGTCAATAATTTAAAAAATTAATGATGCTTTTGTTTTTAAAAATAATTAATTATAATAATTTTATATATAGATTTCATATATATATTTTATATATAGAGAAAAATAAAATGCCTATGCCACGACACTGAAAACAAGGATTATAGTCAAACCTGGGTAAGTGAGAACTGGGTAAGTGAGAATAATAGCCAGGGCCCGTCATTTTAAGCTCCCAAAACCTCTATTAGTGACAAACAGAAAACTCTGTAGTCATTTTTCACACATGGACCTCCGTAAGTGAGACTGCTACTTATCTTTACCTCTATAAGCGACAGTCGAGCTTTATTTATTTATAAATACAGACATAAAAGATACACACATACAGTAACAAATGACAAAACAAATTACAAATTTAACATCTGCTATTTTATGACTAATTCTTAACTTTCTTGGAACTTCCTACCATTGTTTTTCAATTGTTTTCTTGTCAATATTGTACCTATTCTATTTCGTGGAACTAAATAACAATTTTATCGCATTCTTTTTGAATGGACACATGTGCCTGTGTACCGAGAACAAATGACGACGATAACGTTAAGAAGTGTATGAACACCTATATTGCTGGAAATGACATTGAATACGAGGCACAGATTCCGGAAACAGAAATAAAGATCATTCCAATAAAGCTAGCTTTAAATGTGTTGGAGATGGTCCATCAGAACTTTGAATACACGACGGTTGTTGATCAAGCAATATTCGACAAAATTTATGAGTTAGAGAAAAACATTCAAAATACAAAAACAGAAACCAAACAAAATTGATGGATTTTTTTTAAGTGTAAATAAGTTCTAAATAAAATAAAATTACATAGTGCATGAATTTTTGTTTTGTTTTCGTAAGCACCTTGATACCTACCCTTATAAAGCACTATGTCGAAATCTAATGAACGTAACATATACACACTATTAAAAATATATGTTGTGCATATTATGCACATAATTTTATCATATTACATATTTACTACAACTATTTGCAGTTGATGTGACTAGTTATTGCTGCGTACCTCTATAAGAGAGAAACGCTACCCATGTACCTGCATTAGCGAGAAACTCGGGTTAGTGAGAAACCTCTATAAGCAAGAATGAGATTGTGCTCCCTTGAACTCTCGCTTATCCAGGTTTGATTGTACTGTGGTTCTAGACATTAATAGGGAAACTTTATCTTGTCAGTCAACAACCTGTGTATCCGCAAGTAATATTGCATGCTATTTATCATTTCTGTAACAATTTGCCTTATTTGTTTAAAGGTGAGTGAAACACATGGAAAATCAGAGACTAACGTACAAATATATTTGGCGACCTTTACATTGCTGACAACATCAAGTGTCATTTGTAGGAAAGTGACTAGATAATTTTTTTTTTAAATAATACATTGCATAGCTTAGACGTGAGGCAGAATTCGAGTTCATCAAGTGCTCGGGTATGCTTAATGACGCACGAGGGTCATTTGGCCGAGCGTTTCATAGGATTGTCTTTATATTTTTTAATATTATTTATAAGTATGTTTTTGATAACATATTTTTGTTATAGTTACTTAGGAAAAGTTGTTTTAAATAAGGAGGGAATATTTGCAAAATGATGCATGATCAATTCCATCTTGTATGGTGAAACCCATTTTAATATTCTAGAGTTATTACGAATTACAAATATACAATACAATATACTACTGCTACCTGGTGATGGGTCCTTCTGAGGGGGTCGTATGGGTATAAATGGACGATATGGGTGCAGAGCACTGTTAGGTTGTAATGCTCGCACAAGATCCCATTTACCAATCTCAGTTAGCGTATCAATAAGAGCTTGAAAAGCTTTAGGGCCACGCCTCTCTATATCTCTGTACAATTGTCTCTTACGATACCTCTCTTCTTTACTCCTATCCTGTTACAAATATAGAAATGCTATATATACCTTTTTTATATGTTCAAATTATTAAAAAAAAAAAAAATAAGGTACAGTTTTGGGTGCAATTAAACTATTTTGCAAGATTGATATACATTATAAATTACATTTATCAAAATTGGTCCATTTTAAATCTTTTAAAAAAAATATTTTTATGTATATAAAGGGTACTATAAACTAATTGTAGAATTATATTGCATATTATTTTTCCATTCATATGTACCTTATAAGGTTCAATCATCGCTTCGGAAAAAACATTTTTTTCATATAAAGATGAAACAATTGTATCCAAATCTGTTTGCTCAACGAGGGAGCTGAAATTATTCTGTATAGCCTGTCGATGTTCTTCTTGCATTGTAGTTCAAATTTCTGTAAATTATAGTGTTATCACCTTCAATACCTATTTTACACTGAGATGTTAAGATGAGATTTCAAATAAGTAGCTACGGCCCTCTAAATGTAAGACTGCATGAAATTAAAAAAAACAGTAAAAACAACATTAGACTATTTAAACGTTCGACAAACTAGAAAAGGCCACCAAGAAATAATATATTCACTTACTACACAATCTTTATTATCAAAGATATTTGCATAAACAAGACTTAACATTAGTCACAAACACAAAAACCATTTAATATACAAGTTTAACCTATTTTGTTTGCAATTTTCATAATAAATAGATGCATTATGCTCCATAAAAGCACAATCTGCGACTTCTCTATGATCTGCGATACAAGCACCGACCAATAACAATATATGAGTCAGACGTGAGGGAGAGTGATCAATCACCACATACACCACAGGCAAATACTATGACAATCATATAGCCAAGGAGTTAATATCAATATTAATCCACTCCATTTTATTTCTTTATTTATAACAATTTTAAAATGATTATACATTTATGCTAGTTTCATTAAGCAGTTTCTCATTACATTAAAAATGAAGCAAATGGGAAAAAAGCATTTAAAAATAATTATATAAATACAGCTATCTATAATAAAAATTATCAAGAAATGATTCTTTTTCAAGAGATCATGAGAATTACTAAGAATGCTTAAAGTTTAATCGGTTTCAATAAAATTTTGTACATACATATAAAATTTTATTGAAATCTGTTATAATATATGTATGTACATAATATGAAATCTAAGGATATAGGATCCTTTTTATACTCTTCCGTAGAGATTATTAAAGACCTTTATATTTAAGCAATATGATTTAATAAAAATAGCTGGAAGTCAGTGAAATGTACAGGATAAAACAACTTAGAATTCTGTGAATATTACTGAAAATCTTTTTTGGCTAATGACGCTGAAACTTAAACTTTTATTATTACCATAAAGTATAAAGTGGCTTTGGGTTCTACGTTGATGTTGTGTGAGATTAATAAAAAAAATAATAATTTGTCAGATTACAATGTAATTTAGCATGGAAATAGCATAAACCGAAGAAAGGACATACACTATAGATTTTATGGGGATATGGGGTAAAGGATTCAACGAAGATTGCTATAAATCATTATAATTCAACCAATTTTGCTTAAACTTCTATTTTTTTTCCTATTAATTTAGTAGTTTCTTTAGGTTTAAGATTCATAAAATCCGTTAGCAGCATCAGTAAAGTTTTAGAAAAAGTTTTTATTTAATCACTACTGTGTGTGCTGCCGTGAGTGACGTACACAACTGCTCATGGCTAACTGGAATTATCGTAAATAATTTATTAGGTCTTATATTTCTCCATAAATTTGATGTATCATTTTCATGTGCATGTTAATGTTTTAATTGTTTTCAATTCTACTCTAACAATCACGTTTATGATTATATAATTTCGTCCAACTTTGTTGTTTTGCAGGGTTCCTAAAGAAATAATTTATTTTACAATCATTGTTTAATAAATTGATAGTTAATTACTGAATCTTTTAAGATTACAACCTTTAGGTTGTAATTATCTATTTAGTTTATTGAAAATATAATGTAACATGTATTTTTAGCAGTAAAAATCTTTTAGGCAGGTTGAAAAGGGTGTAACACAAAAATATACGTTATCGATACGATAACGTGACGCGTTTATGCTAATACTATATCTGTAACTATAAGTAGAAAGATTTCTTCTTGGCTAGCAGTACGACTAAGAATATGTGTACAAAGTTTCATGATAATCGGTTTGAGCAGTTTTGGCGTGAAAGCGTAACAAACAAACTTACATTCCCATTTTTAATATTAGTAGGGACTAGTTTTCACCCGCAGCTCCGCCCGCGTGGACATTGAATAAATTCTTTCGTCTTTTATATAGACTGATCACGCTGTCAACCAAAGTCCCGATGTTATTCCTTTTTTCCACTTCAGTCCTGTCTCCGCTTTTGATTCCCATTCTGGTAACGACCTATATTTCGGTTCTAAATATACATAATTAATCAGTGGCTCTGTCCGCGCGAACATGCAGTGAATTTCTCATCTTTCATATTGATCGATAACGTTATCAACTATGATACCTATCTCGATCTCGTTAATGATTCCATAACAGGAGTACCCTCAGTAATGCGTATTTTTTTTATAAAACGATCTAAGGAGCTCTTGATGCTGATCCCGGTCCTGATCACGATTCCGATCCCCAAGCGATGTGAATTTTAACATCCGTTTATTATTGATGTTACTATTAACCAATCGCCATAAAGCATTCGTTACATGACTTCACAAGCCAAGTCAAGAGCAAAAGCTCTTTAGCAAAGCAATTTATAAATTATGGCCCATACGTTATTTTGATGTATGAGCTACATTATTGTAAAGTTTCAGCTGATTCTGTTCAGCTGTTGAAGCTTGATTGAGTAATAAATATACAAACTTTCACATTTATAATATTGGTAGGATTTAAAAATACAGGTGATCCCAGCCAAGCAATAAAATATAGTTAACACATTGATTCATTTCTATTAGAATGTAATAATCTTTGATATTTATTTAAAGGCTTCAATGCGAGCAGAGCCGCGGGTAAAAGCTAGTTAAATATATAATTACTAGAATGCTAGATGGCCTTGAAGTTGCTAGATTTCAATTTTTTTGACAAACAATCATACCTGCCGAAATAAATTTTCTTACCCTACTTAAAAAAAAATAATAAAAAGTATTCTATGTCCTTTCTACTACCCTTTAGAATATGTGTACAAAGTTTCATGATGATCGGTTAAGTAGTTTCTGCGTGAAAGCGTCACAAACAAACTTACATTCACATTTATAATATTAGTAGGGATATATATATATCGTATGGAATCGATCATGCGTCTTTTCGCAAACATTCATAATCTCCTTCTTTCTTAGAACAATTTTTCCAAAGAAACCATAGTCATTGAAATTACTGTTCCTGAGAATATTATATCAAAACGTGAAAGTATAATCTCACGAAATACATCCTTAGTGAACTAATATATCAATCTTGTTCTACTTTTTTCAAAATAGCATCAAAGTTATGCAGTTCGACCAGAATGAAGTTCATCTTGGACATAAAAATTACCGGATCGAAAACGTTTGAACCAGTCTTTTGATACTCTTACCGACACTGCATTAGATCCATAAACGTCAAAAAAAAATTTCACGGTTGGATCGTATTTTTCCTTTTTTGTATTGAAACTACAAAATGTATCGAATGTCTACATTAAATTAATTCATTTTAATGGTTAGAAAAATAATAAAAAAGGGGCGGGACATAGTTTTTACTTTTTATTTTTGTTTTTTTTAAATGTCAACTATTTAATGACATCAAAGCTACGCAGATACAAACAGCACAACCAAAGAGATTTTACTGGCGACTTTTTACTTATTAAAAACGAAAAATCTCTTTCCCCGACCTAATATATACACAACACGTATAAATTATTATTATACTAATAGAAAACTACATTATTCTTATGGTAAGGATACCACCTCTACCAACATTTATCCCTAACTTCATCAACATATTGTACCAGAATTCTCATTCTATAAATTCTCTCCCTCTTAAAAAACATCACTATCCCTGAATTATATAACCTATATTCTATTTTATATTTTTAACACTATCTTTCTATCTTTGCCTAAAGTGGAATTGCAACCGGTCTCAGAATTGGAGTCGGAATTGAGTTTGAGACCAGGATTACCCGCCTCCAGATCTCGATATAGCTGGCAATCGAGTTCAAAGTTAAAAGTGAGGCTGGAGTCGAGATATACAGCAAAATTAATAGATATAAAAGTGGAAGGAATAAATTTTATCGTGTGCAAAGATATAAGTGAAATATCACTGACTGACTCATCACAAGATCTCCCAAAGATGAACTATAGGTACAATTGACTTAAAATTTGTCATAGTTACTCTTTTCGGGACCTGGACTCTTTATTAAGAACAAAATTTACGCAAATCTTTCCAAAAAAAAAATTCATCAGCTTATATACATACGTACACATGGATTTACTTACTATTTTATATTATTACTATTAATAAATGAGGTAAGAATGGATAGGATTCGATATTTCAACAAATAAAAAGTTTAATTATTATGCATTTTTCGAGGCTTAATGTCAAAAATTTTGAGTTTAATAAGACACAGTCATTGATCCTCGAACTAAATCCACTGCAGACAATCGCTTAGTAGAAGACTTCATCATAATTTTTGTTAAAATAGGGGCTATATGACGAGGTTTTAGTAGAATGATATTTTTTTATTTGGAACTGAAAAACCGGGAAGCAAGATGTCATGAACATTTTCATTATAGATAGACGACGCACCAGCGTTTACATATGACTTTACATTAGAATAATGCTTTTGTGAAAGAATTTCTTTAGAATAGGTAATAGATTCTTCAACCACATATATTCTTCTTTGAAGTATACAGCTATAGATGACACTTGCTAGTAAAGACAGCCCTTGATTAGTGAATTTAGAACACTCTGTTTTCCACCACAGTACCAAACTTAGCCATATGGACATTATTACAGTTAAAATATTTAGGTTAAATCTACAATTTGCGCTTTAATATGCTCACATCAGCAGCAGTTACAGCACTTACTGACGGGTAAGTGTATGCATTTACTGACAGCGCATTGTAACAGATGAATATATTCTGCAGCAATGTTTACCCACCAAAAGTAAAAACAACGATTCGGGACAGTTTCCAAGCAACAAAGACATCTACCATCGTTTTATATTTTAACCGTTGCACTCTTAACATCGCATCGAACGTCTGGAACCATGATGTAATTGAGAATTTTCTTGAGTGAGTGCCATTCATAAAATACGTTCGCGAACCATTATCTTTTAGTGCGACAAGGGGAAATGGGGGTTTAAGATACCGAAATTTTATTATTGAAATAATAAATATTTTAACATATCAATATGAATTTTATTATACTATTAATCGAAATGAACTTTTTGTCGAAGGGGTGGTTACCTTTCGTGATGTAATACTTATAGAGGGATCATAAAGTATATGAAAAAGCGTTACGGTAAAATGACAAAATTTAGTGTAACTTAATTTATGAACGGCCCCTAACCAGTCAGTGAAAACATCCGAGACGATAGAATGAAAGCCCTTGGAACTTTTAGTCTCAGTAGAAAATAAGATCATGGGATTAGGGAAAAGTAATGTAATTTTCCGAACTTCTTTACGCTACTATTGACAATTTCTCTGATACTAATAGATTGCATAATTTTTCAAAAAATAGACATGAGAAGTTTCGATCCTTTTACAATGAACAATAAAGGGACCTTATTCATTATTATTATATTTCGAACGATAAAGGATTTTGTAAAATTATTTAATTTGATTATTTTGAAAGATACAACACCTGAAGCGTGGGAAAAAAGTATAGTGGTTCTCTTTTTCAAAAAAGGAGTTAATACTTTGCTGAAAAATTATAGACTAATCGCGCTTTTGAACGATATATTTAAGTTATTTTCGAGAGTTATCACAAACCGGGTAACTCGTAGGTTTGATGGCTTCTAGTCACCTAATAAGCCGGTTTTCATAGCACTTTCAGTATCGTAAATTACGTTTACACACTTAGGAAAAATTTAGAAGTAACGTGCTATATCATCTTCAACGATATCATGTTAATTATAGCTATATCAGAGGACTGAGATGTTTGCAAAATTATGTCTTTTATCAATACAAATAGATAAAGAAACATACGATTCAAAACAAAAAAAAACGAGTACATTTCAACTGCGATTAAGTGTGAGATATCATATATATAACATGTCTCATCTTTGAAATTTTTCATCCTGACATTGTAAAACATTTTGAAGCTTTATAGATGGCATGTAAATGTATATAGAAAATCATTATGTGCAAATCCTATTAATTCTAGCAACACTGATAAAAGATGTTTAATAAAATTGTTCTATGTATTTAGTACATATGACGTACAAAGTTATCATTTAGCTCACAAACTATACTATATATTTAAGGTAATTTAGCTCATCATCTAGATTACAGACTACTATATAAGTGGATCTAACAAAATTAGTCAATTAACGTTGACTATTACGCGATCAGGTATTTTGTATTAATGTAGAAGAAAATGGCTTTTAAAAACGTTATTTTTATAACCCTATTGTGTACATATGTAGCTGCATTTACAAATGAGGACATTGTGTCAGCCAGAATTGAGGTAAGATTGTCTTCATTTTCTACGAGGAATAAAAATATTAAACTGAAACACCTTAATATCACGTGAAAAATCATGCCCCAATTCCATTGACTCCGAAAGACAATTATTTAAGCCGTATGTGGGCTAATACCGGCCCGCTGTAAGATTTGATCTGGCCCGCAAGACATTTTGAAAAATTTCATGTTTGATATCTATCGCTAAAATTTATGAACACTAGCTTAAAACACTACTTTAAAATGCGCTACTTTTTGAACGCGAACCGCGAATGAATTTACACTAAAGTTTGGCCCACAATACGTCAAAGGTTGCCCTTACCTGATTTAAGCGATAACCGTGCATGGAAATTGTCAATAGAAGTACTGTATCTGTAGCGAAATACTGTTCAGTTTATAACACTGAGATCATTTAAATAGACATTTTTACTTTTCATAACTCTTGATTTTATGAATGATACAGCTCATAACATATATATGATAAAATCAGTTTACTTTGAAATTGGAAAAATTTATTGTAATGGTAGAATAAATATAAATGCAAATGCAAAGATTAAAACTAAATAAAAGTAAGATTAGGAACCGGATACTTAAGTTCAAAATCAAATTTAAAAATATTGATCACTTTAATTTTATTACTTTAAGATAAATGAGATGAATAAAAACAAGTGTTTTGTATTTCTTGGAGAACTTTTTTACATTATATAAATTAATGTTTTGCCCTACTGGTCAGTTATGCTTTTTAAGAATAGAAGTGTTTGTTTTTGAGTAACTAGTTGCTCATTAAGGTGTGATTCCCGTCAGAGCGCCTCTGGCGTTTAGTGACGGTTTTCAACATTAAAGTATTAAGCAACTGTACGTCTTCCCTTTTTTATACATCTATGGTTCTAGGTTATAATTTTATTTTAGTAGAAAAAATCTACAAATAATATATTACTCAAGAAATGTCATCCTACTCTACAAATAATTTTCAATCTATTGTTACATATTTATCATGCAAAATGGCATTTTAAGATATTTTAGTTTTATTTATCACTTGTGTCATGCACAATAGCCAAATAGTGACAGAATAAATTCAAAATAAATGGCAGAGCTTTTTGTGGAGCATGTTTCAATATAAGTTGTGATTCTTATTTTTATTCCTCATAGATTATTTTATTATGTAAGAAAAATTTTAGTAACCATTTGTTTTGTACAGAGTTGTAGAGGCTGTTCACTGAACCGTTTGCCAGAAGTTAAGAAATTTATTGTAGAAGATGTACCTGCATATGACCGTGTAGAAGTGAAGTACATCTCTGGTGCACCGCCAGAACTCATATTACTGGGTACTGCTGACAATGAGTTAGAACGACTTCCACTATCTCAACTTAATAGAGAACAGTGTAATGAATTGCTTCAAAGTAAGGGTTTCCCTAAAAAAAATAAGAAATCTGAGTTCTGAGCCATTTTAAATGTTATTTTGATTTGCATCAAAAGCAAGTGTTAGCACTAAATAATTGCATTTTATTTCTTCATTCTATCACAAATCTTTAACATATAATGCATTATTTGAACACATTTATTTAACTAAGCATTTGTAATCGAAGTCAGTATAAATATTTGTATTTAATAATACTGCAAAAATATATCTTAAATTAATAATTTTTCTAGTGAATAATTACTGTTCTCAAAGGCCAAAGATATGTATCAGGTAGAGAAATATGAGAAGGCATCAGGCAGGTCCACTGCTATTTTTGTGAAATAAAATAATGGCAATAAAGCAACCCTACACATGGATTGATAGATTCGTATGTGGCATGCCAATCTGATCTTAGGTGGTGATCCCATTGCTGCACACTCACAATCTTACATATGTTTAATTTTGCATCTACATGAAATGTAATTTATGTTATCCACTGCAATACAAGAATACAACATGATGTAATTGACATATGAATGCAGCGGTGCTTACAGTGGCACTGTAAGAATATGCTGCCCAGAAACATGGTAAACACATGAATGCACATCGCCTGTGGCTGTACTACAATATACAAGGACAGTGTAAGGAGGCACAGAAATTAATGATTCTTTTTGATTGGGTCCAGGTGACAAGTTGTTGCCCCTAGCTACAGTGAAGATTTGATTATCGGGACTGCCAACTATAATCAAATAATTGTATCATAAACAGGGGCACTATGTGACACTTTTCGAGGTTTTTTGGTAATTATTGAAAATTTATGAGTAATATTTGAAATATTTTTGTATTTAGAAACATCACTAGGAATAATTTGTGTATTTTTACAACCAGATGACAAGAAGTTTTTTGTCAGTTTCATCCCTGTGAAATTGTGACAACAAATACTTACTCAAATCACATAATCCATTAAAAATAACACATTGTCGTGCCATAAAACAGTTTATTCAGATAATTTATATTCAAATTTACAATATGTATTCAAGAAAATAATATGTATTTTACAATAAGTATTTTAGTAGCAAAAAAAAAAACTATATAATAATATAGAAATTTTTATTAGATATTAGAAAATTCTGGAAGAGAGAAAATATTTTTTTCCAAATTTTTCAGTTTTTGATAATTTCTAGGATATCTTCAAGCTAGTGATCCAGTTAATCTCTTTTCTCTGCCATTATGAAGCCTTTTTTGCATAGAATTAATCTTAGTTGATAAATATGCAAAGATCATATCATGTGGAAATCTATAGTCTCTGTCTACCCTTCTGGGAAATATGTGTGAGTTTATATTATTATTAATCTTAATAAAATTGTCTCATTTTTGTGTTATATGCCCTCGATATACAATACAAACTGTCACATGAACATATTTGCTTCTAAATCTTTGTATTGTAAATATTTGTATGGAAGGGTATTGTTATCCAATTGATCACTAAAATCACTATCACTGGATTCCTAATATGTAATATTTTCATGTTCGTCATTAGAGGCACTTCCAGGTGTAATTCACGTGTTGTTTAAAATCAAAACAAATTATGTAAAAACAAGAGCGATTTTGTGACAGTCATAAAGTACTTTTTTGGCAGTTCATAAAGAATTTTATAAAATATAAATAAAATCTAGTGCATACCTAAATAAAAACACTATCACTTAAAGAAATTGAATAACATACTGATGGAATACTTTCCATATTTATTAGAATATATTACATGATTTTCAAGTGCAATATAAAGTTTACGCATGTTTGTCATGTCAAAACTTGTCCACAACTAATATACTTCCTACAATATAAGGTGTCCCAGCGACAACAAACATTGACACGATTCAAATTGAATGTTATTGTCAAAAATAGGATGCACATACGTTTGGAAGTTAATGCATGTTGATGAGTCAAAATATTCACCTAATTTCAAAAATGCATTGACACAAAGGCACACACCCAGTCACTAAGTGATCCCTGTTTACTGATAGTCTAATATTAATCCATGTATGTAAGGATGTTTATGCCGAATTCAATGTGCAATTTAAGATCTATATATTTTCTAACTGAAACATGTTTTTGATACTTGTTATGAATTAATATTTTCAAGTTATAGAATAAAAAATTATATGCAAATTTGAAATTTTAAATATGTATGTACATTCCAACAATGGTATTGAATGTTCCTTTTATATATTTTTTATAGAATTAACAATGGCATTAAAAAATGCAACTATCAGATCACAAAAAGATTTTATTTATAAGATTTCAAAATTATCTAGAAAATTGTTAGTGACTTCCAATATTGGTGATTAATAAAAAATAATATTTGATGGTAATATTTATTTCACAATAACACACCCCTCACAACAATTTTTATATACAATTAAAGTATTTATAAAAACAACTTTATAATAGCAATGAACATTGCAGGAACCAAATTATATTTACAATTTTAGCCATCCTATTCTCGCCACGGATTAAGTCACTACATATCTGCATTAATTTGTATTTATAAAATAAATTGTAAAGAACATTTTCACATGTCATTTTAAAAATGAATGAAAGAATAAGTGTTTATTACATTTATTATACATGACTAAAGTGACCGAACACAATCAATCAGTCTTGATGCTGTGTTCATAATCAGCATGGCAAATGTGCATCATTTATTCACATGTTCTATATAACCTTCAACTGACATATATATATATACACACACATAATAGTAAAAGTATTTTAATAACGGTCTGTCAGTACATATGCCGCTTTAGAAAGTCCCACTTGCCTAATGTGATTTTGTATTCATCCTCGTCTCTTGATAGATTTAATGTAGAGCTGGTGGGGCCTCTTTGCAATGATAATTTAATATATACAAATAGAAATTTGAATCAGTTGAACAGTCAGTTGACTAATGGCTAAAGTTAGCCTATCTTAGAGAATAGGCTATATAACATCAATACTTTTAATAACAATGTGTGTAATGGAAAGGTCGGCAAGGGTCGCCATAGAAAATCCTATGCAGAACATATTGGTGGCATAATAAGAAAGGGCCAAATTTTAAACATGAAAAGATTGATGTATATCAGTGAAGCAAGAGAGATGCAAAGATTGTACCATATAGAAATCTATACTCTCTGCCTACCCTTCCGGGAAATGGGTGTGAGTTTATATTATTATTACGCTTATAACAAAAATCTGACATTCATATACAAGGTAACCACTTATAAAATTAATATAATTTAGAAAGATATGATTGCTATTTCTCACGAACATTATCCAAACCTTTTAGTAATAAATGTTAAATGGCCACAGTGCACTAAATATAGAAACTGCATTTAAAACTAATGATGGAGTACCTAAACATTAAACACTTGATTTATAGGCATGTATTGCAATAAAAAATATTGCATATTATAACAATGCAAAATTTTTCTCTATTTATAAACATATTTCAATAAAATCACAGTCCTTGCAGTATTTTTGATGTTTTAAACACAAGGGGTGCTCACTATAATGTGAGAATGAGGTACACTCTTTGGAACCATAAAAAGTAAATACTGGCTGGTACAGCTGGAATATTGATTGAATTTTAAAAAGAAACTATTCTGAATATCTTTTGTTTGTAGTTTGTTTTAACCTGTATTGAAAATGAAATAAATTGAATTGCATACTGTTTTCAAGTACAGTACAATACATGAAACTCTGTCTCTGTGAATTGCCAGTGAATAATGTAATGCACAGGTTAAACGCTCCCCAACCCCTTCTTTCTTCTCTCCTGGTTGCCTATTTTACACCATTGTGACCTTTTTTTGATCAAATTCATAGCAGCAGAGTTTCGTGCGTTGTACTGTATCTGTGCTTGATAAATTATACTACAGAAAGAGTTGATTAAGACTTACAGGTTACTTTAGGAGCAAATGCTCCACCGTATTCTACAGTTTCCCATTGGTACACCGAATTTAAACATGGAAGGATATCCACCAAAGACGACCCTCGTTCGGATCGCCCAACAATGGTAGTAACTGAACAGTAAAAAAGGTTGAAAAAATTGTTTTAGCAGATTGTCGTGTCACGGTATGGTTTATAGCCGAAGAAACAAAGATTTCAACTGGTAATGTGCATAGCATTTTACACATATGTTTGAGGGCAAAAAATGATCTCTCCCTTTGGTTCCCAGAATGTTTACCGGTGCACAAAAATAAACTAGGCTGAATATTTCTCAAGTTTCTTTGGAATTGTTACATAGTCCTGATAATTTTTGACTCGATTTACAACTATGGATGAAATGTGGCTTCACCGTTACTATCCAGAAACAAAATTAGACTATGATTAAGACCATTATTTCAAACCCCTAAGAAATTTAAGGCAAGTTGTTTTGCCAGAAAGATCATGGGCTCTTTTTTATCAGATAGTAAAGAGATGGGGTCATAATAGAATATCTTGACCATAAAGCTACTGTTATAGGCTCTTTGTATGAAGAAGAGATATTGTGTAAGGAAATTTGAAAGAAACGACGAGGCAAACTGGCAAAAATTGTTTTGTTCCAACAAGATAATGCCTCGGCTCACACTTCCACTGCTGCAATGGCTGCGATTCGAGATACTAGGTTCGAAATATTTGAGTATCCTCCATATTCATCTGACATTGCTCCTAGCAATTTATATCAATTTTCAAGGTTGAAAGGGTATTGGAAAAGACTTTCGAAGATGCTGAAGCAGTAGTCATCGTAGTATAGAAATTTTTAGGTGCTCAGTATGAGGTTTTTTAACCCTTATGTTAGTAACCGGGTACCCATCGCGGTGTATTTGTATGAATAGCTTAAAGAAAATTCAATATTTCATTTTAAGCTCTCAAATCGTCGTTTTTTAACTTAAAAGAAAGCTAGTTGTGAGTACATTTAATTAATTAATTTTTTTTTAAATAAGCTGAAACTGCAGCCATCTCCTCATTAGCAACTGGGTACCCAGGTACCCACAGTGGAAAGCATAGGAAATTAATTGAAGATAATTTCTGTAAATGCATGCAACTAAATTTTATTAACAAAAATAAAAAAATATTACACTTTTTTTTGTAAGTCATGACATTGAACACATTGTACAAAATTAACTGAGTGCTCGTCACATACTGGTCGATGACAATTGGCAGTTCTTACGAGTCTTTCGCCGTCTTCTTATTGGCAAGCCATTGCAGACATGGCAAGATCCTGTTACTTTTTTTCTTCTGGTTATATCTTTTAGAATCACTGAACCAGGATTTACCACAACTGTTTCTGTCAGTGCATGGCCTAAAATGCTTTCAATGGCAATCTTTGTTGAGAAGTGGCGCATTACTTGCGGATTCGCTGTGCGGTGTTCAATCATCGGCAATGCCAGTTCTTCATTTAGCTTACGCATAAATTGACGACGTTCTGTCGTTTTTTTGGCAAATATTTTCATAATAAATTATATATGATGCAAGTGAAGAAATGTCTAGCATGTTGAAGAACATTGCCATTGGCTATCTCGAAAATCGTCGTTGACTTGTGTACCACCGGACCGTTTGGTCCATTGTGTCAACGCCAGCTTTATATTTATTATAAAAATTTACAATTTCTGGTTTTCGTTTAACATCATGATCAACTGATGCATCTGAATGCATCTACCTGGAGTGCCCCAAATAGGTTCCAGATGTCATTCACAATTCTACATTGTTATTATCATTTTTTCTTTAAATTGTCACTAACTATTAATATTTCAAAAAAAAAATGTTTAGAAAAAAATATTTTTTAATAAAATAAACAAAATTTTTAATACTCAGGTCTGTGGGTACCCGGTCGCTAAAAGACGTCGGTAAAGTTGGTTACTAACATAAGGGTTATGAGAGGATTCACAAGCTTAGAACAAAGATATGCCAAGTGTATTATGCTAAAAGGCGACTATGTTGAACAATAAGATAACATTTAATAAACGTTACTGGTAACATATTCATTCTCATTTTTTATTGAATGCCCCTCATACAAAGTAATATTGTCCTTAAGTCAGTATTGTTTTGAAAAATGCCAAATATGAAAAATCTGCCCATTCTCTATTAATTTGAAAACAATAACATCATTTATAATTTTCATATCCTGAAATTTTAAATTTATTGATGTCTATAAGAGGGGTATTCAAGTATTACCTAGGCAAATCTTCAATGATATTACATTCCCACCACCCTTGTACAAATGAAATAAGAAAAATCATGAACCTCCACCTTCAATGGTAAGACATATGGATTTTTTTCAAACTTGAAACTTTATTGTCTGGGGATTTGATTGAATTGAAATTGAAAATTGGTTTACTGAAAGACTAAATACTTGGCAGTGTAGACAAATCTTTGGTAAAACAATAATTTAGTTTTAATATGAAATATAAAATGAAATTTGTTATAAGTATAATCAACATAGCATTATTAATTGAAATTATAAGTATTGCTTTGATAATATTTTTATTACTTAATCCTTTTTTTATCTTACATAAAATTTATAAGATCCCCTCACCGCCCCCTTTCTCAGCAAAAATATAAAATATGTACGCCTCCACCACTAAGCCTACTTAAATAATACTTGAATTCCCCCAATTAAAATTTTTTTGACTGATATTGTTCAAAAACAAAAAAGTTTATAAACACCATTAGGAATAAATATGAGTACTATTAAATTTAATTTCAACTATATATTTCTTGTTCAATTTGGGATATTTTGATATTGGATAGTTACATTATATCATTATTATTAAAACTGGGTTACGAAATGGACCACCATAATCTAGAGATTTACAACAATATTATAATTTCATTGAAATGACTCAATATTTCAAGGAAAATATCTGTAAACAGCATAATGTTACTTTATACACATGCCTCTGTGTTATTATATAATACAGGTTACTAAATAATGACACTTCCTGATCACATGAGCACATTAACCTGGGATTTCAAGGAATTAGTAAGAACACTATTATTGAAAGTATATGTGAATTGACAAAACTTCTATGATTTTAAAAAAAGTGAAACATACATTCTCATTATTTATGTTTTTTTTTGTCTAATATAGTGCTGTATTTCGTTGCATCAAAATATTATTAATATCATAAAACTACAATACAATCAATTTTATCTTAAATTATAAACCATTTATACATTATCCAAAGGTGATAAAAGAATATATTACAGCTGGTACTGTGTTGTACTGTAAATGTCGTCTGGTCCCCGTCATGCAAAAATCAACCATAAAACAAATAGTATAGCTACCCACAAAAATATCTTAGACAAAAATTGTTCTTCTTCATGCTGAGCTGTACCACGTGGTGCTGGGAACACAAATCGTGCAGATTCTTAAGTACATAAAAAACAAAAATTATCACAATTAGATAAACTTAATCATTATGACACATGATAAATGTCATAAGAAATATTTTTTTTATCTTTTTAATTTTTAGTCATTACATTGAAAAGAACAGCTATTGCATGTCAATAGACTGTGATATCAGAGTAAATTTTATACAAAAACAAAATATCTGTACAAATGTCTGAGTTTAAACTCAAATTAAGTTTAAATATAAAGACTTATCTAGAATAATCAATCAAATTACAGATTTTAGTGATAAAATAATTGTACATAATGTTGAATTTATGTCAAAGTATTGGTGGTGGGATTTTTTGAAGAATCAATTACTTTGACATAAATTCAGCATTATGTACAATTATTTTATTACTAAAATCTGTAATTTGATTATATATATAACTAATTATAAGTTTATGTGTACTCAAGAGTATATATTTCTTTTTGGTTTTTTTGTGCTATTTATAACAAACTCTTATAAATGTTTGGTACTGTTTGGTTTTTGTTCATTTCAAAAAAAAGTATGTGTAACTTTAATTTAAAAAGCATTTATGTAATTTACTTAAAAAATAGATCATCAATTCAGTTATTTTGTTGCATCATATCAATAATAATCAATCAAATATATTTATATGCATACATTAAAATAACATTTTTGTGTGAATACCTGGACTTGGTCTGGGATCACCAAAATTTAAAGTAGATGTGAAAACACCAAATGGAAATGCACCAATACCAAAAGACATGTGGAAACCATCTCCGAAGCCAAAGTTAGGAAAACCACCTGCATTTTCAGGTTCCGTTCTTTGACCGGCAGGTCGAGGCGGGACCTATTCACAAATTTTAAACAAATTATTAGATAATTTATATACCAATTAGGTTTCAAACGCGGCTTCACTCACATAAAATGGATTAGTCTATTTTTCTATTGATTGATTATGCTTCAAATTTCAGTCACAATCTGGATTCCAATTCTGCTTTAGATTCAATGCCTATACTTTTACACCAAAAAAAAATATGGCAACCATTTTTTTATTCTGTAATGATCTTGCTCAGTCTTGATCTCGATCCCAATTTGGCTCCCTATTTCACATCCAGGACCAATGTTGAGTTTGTCCCTTTTCTTGAACATTATTGTTACAGTAACTAATTGGCATTAGTAAAAAAGTCGTTTTATAAGGTCGGGGAAAAAGGTTATTTTATACAAATTCAAGATAATTTTTTATCATATTGTACGCCTCATAAGCTGAGCGCATGAGATAGTGCTCTACTCTCGCCTTACGAAAAACGAGTGATGTTTTGAACTTTAAATGTCTTTATTTATTACATGTTGCACTTGTAAAATAATGTATGCACTCAAACGGCAAGAATAATCACTGATTTTAATATCTGTAATATCTTCAAAATACATTTTGTTATAGAATATATTTTAAAAACTGTTTTAAAAATTTTTTTCGTGGATGTCCGTGTGTCTGTATGTGCGGATCCTGTATGTGGTCACGATAACGAATGAAATACTTCACTAATCGAGTGTTTTTTTTTTCATTCGCTTTAGTATGCATCTGAATAGAAGCCTATTGAATTTCACTGTCTAATTCGGTGTAGTTTAATTATATTTAATAAACAAAATTTTGACGAGTCTTTTAGTAAAAAAATTTTTTTTTTTATTAAATCTTAATCTAGAGAACATAAGAAACCCGAAACGTGACTGTCTTTTTTATTCTCAATGTTTGAGTAAAACTTTTGACACCACGGTATTTTTTTTTTATATTTATTTCAATTTAAAAAAAAATGACGATTATGTAGAAATTTAGATTTTACCAAAATTTGTTAGTATATAGAATTTAGAGTATTGAACAATGCATACCAAGTAATTTGTAATCATTCATAAAGAGTGAGCTCCAGTCATTCGTCGGAGCTGACATACACACTTTTCTTTAGTAAAAATGGAGTAACCGCTATGAGGCGTGCACTTTTGGATTTTCCAAATTTTTATTTATATTAATAACATATTAGTTCTGGGAAAAAGTTTTTTCATATTTAATGTGAAAATTTGAAAGTAAAATCTTTGATTATGCTCTTTATATCTGGCTAGTTGTGATACCATAAATAGATGACAATTAAAAAAAAAATTGAAAGTGAAAATGTTTTCCCACCATTTTTCTATTCTTTTTCTGCCCACCAAAATGAGTGAATTTAATGTACAGATTCGATACATTTTGAAGTTTTACAGCAAAAAGGGAAATAGTGACACAAGCCAAAAAAAAATTGGTTCCAGCATTTTAAACCAGTAATTCTAATATCAAAGATGAACCTTCCTCTGGTGATAAAGTTGATGCAAAATTGGAAAAAATAGAGCTAGATCGGCATATTAGTTTTTACAACATAGCTGAAGAGCTACAGACCACAAAACAGTTTTGACTCATTTTCAAAGAGCTATACAAAAAAGCTCGATGCTTTGGTCCTACACGAACTCATCGAAAAAAATCTAATGAATCGTCTACTCATTTGCTATTCTCTATTAAAATGTAATGAAACCAAACGGTTTTTAAAAGATTGATCACTGGCAAAATGGATTACCTACGACAACATGCGAAAAAGACCATAATGAAAAACAAGCAAGTTCCAGTCTATAGTGAAACCCAGATTAGTTCGCAAATACTTGATGTTATGTGTGTATGGTGGAATGAGAAGGACACTATTATTTATGAGCTTTTGTAACAAGGTAAAAGCATCAATTCGGATCTCTACTGCCAACAGTTGATGAGACTCAAGCGAGAAATAGAGAAAAAAAGGACTGGAATTGAATAACAGAAATGGTATGATTTTTCACCATGATAATGTCATACTACACACATATAGCAATTGCATTTCTTGTAATAGAATGGAAAAAAAGGGTAAGTCAAGTCTATATGGGTAACGTTGTGAATGAAAAAAAAAATATTCATGTTAACTGAATTAATTTAAAAAACCTAATAAAAGAAATTTCAGTTTTTTTCTTCTTATACCAAAGAACTTGTAGAATCTGCTCTTTAAATAACTTTAACCTATAGCAAGAAAAAAAATTGAAGTGTCTGTTGGTGATTTCAAAATAAATGCCAAAAATAAAGTGAAAACTGCTATTTACATGATGCCTAAACATATTTTTTAATTTCATTTGTCTGAAAATTGTTAGGAATGGGTTTTAAAATAGTTCAACGGATTTTAATGACATTTTAGGAATTATAATGAATATTTGAACTTAAATTTTCATGTATGTTTCATTCCCTTGGCAGGATTCAGGGTTTGTCCTGAGTAATCTTCAAAATAGTTGAACTAACCTAGATAAGAGTTTCACTGTAGGGTGGAAGAGCTTACGGGGCTATACATAGAGTACTTTTATTCCAGTAATATTTAGGGTTCTCGTGTGAAAATCTAAAGTTACTTTAAATGGGCTGATTAATAAAAATTCTATCAAAATTAGAATGAAATCGAAACTGAGAGCAAGATTGGGAGTGGGATCGGAATCGAGAGCACAATCAAGATCACGGTACACGTTATCATTGGTTGAAATAAAAGATGTGGGAATAAGGTACTTTACTATTGGGACCTTGAATAAGTTCTCGCTGTTTCTTTAAAGATGGAAGTAGCAGTAGCCCGTTCATGGAATTTCGAACACAGAGCAAGGCAGTAGCGTATCTAACCTCAAATTTCAGTGTGTGGTAGTTCACTTTAGTGTAAACAAAGTAATTTTTTCTTAGTTCTGAAAATGTCTACTTTTTATTAAACAATGAAACAATGAATAATAAACCATCATAAACTATATGCTATCCCTTTTTTGCGAAATGGAATATAACATTATTCTATATGGTTCTGGTAAACAATGATGTCACAGTGCCTTCTCGGTCTAATTAACAATTTGAAAAACACTTTACTCACATATTTTTATAGTTATCCAAAAACGCTTCACTAAACTCTTTCCCAAATAAAAAAGCTTTAAATACAGAAATATAAAAAAATTGTAAACTACCCCATTTATTTTATGTCCACATGGGCAAAGCAAACGCTATTTGTTCAATATACATCATAAACCTTTCAATTCTATAACAAATAATATAATTATATATATGCACCTTATTTCGAGGATCTTCTTGCTTTGTGTTACCACGACCATACAAGGGTATCACCTTCTCACGACTAATTGCTGCTTTACATACAGGACACACTTGCTTATTAGGCCTAGTTTCTAACCATTGGTGTAAACATGGCCAGCTGCAAAAATGACATTGACAAAATGTGAAAATGAAAGTCCTACTTTAACAAGTTCCTATTACTTATTAAAATAGATTTGATATCTTACATACTTATAGATTTAGACGCCACACTGGGTGGGTTAACAAACTGGCATAACTCTTAAACCTGGCACACATCACCCCTTTTCAATAAAATATAAGGTTTAACTATGTTTAAAGACAACTATTTGCAATTGATTTCAGATAAGACTTGAAAATTCCTTAGTCCTAATAAGTAACAAATTAGGGTGACTAAATCTTACTTAAACTCAAAATGAATTATCTGTGCAGCCTAGCAAGTTATATAGATCTTAACCAGTGGTCTGCAGAACACTGGTGGTCCTTGGAATCATCCAAAGTGGACCACAAAGTCATTCGAAAAATATTAAATAAGTGACGAGTTGATAATCTGCTGGTGAGGTTGAACGAACTGAAAGAAGAAGTACAAGTATTCTAGATGAGAATACTTGTACTTCCTCTCTCGTCACTTAAATGAAAACAAACCATTGCTGGATCAGTTCTGTGAAGCCAAATTTAAAATATGGTTTGCTTATTTGGTTGATTTTTCATACTACTACATATATTAAACATTCAACTGAAAAGGTTAGGAAATTTAAAGGTACAAGGCACAAAAAATATATTTGCATATGAAGGTAAAATCAGTGCATTTATCAATAATATTGAACAATGGATCAGCATGAGGTTCATTTGAGACAGAAATATATCTTGAAGATTTTTGAAGCCAAAAAGCAATTTCTTTTTCAAAGATTTGAGAACTTGCTATACATTAACTAACTTGTTTTCTACGACACATGTATGCTAGTACGGGTTTTCGGCGTTTTTGACAATTAAAATGAAACACCAAATTCGATTAGATACCGATGCCGACATGCGTTTTGTTTTCTGAAGCAAGGAAGTAAAGAATATGCCATTACAAAAAAAAGGCTTAAAATAATGTACTAATTTCTGTAATGCAAAGTTTTCGTTAAAAAAATAGAATATTGTTGCCTTTGAACAGTAGTATGTATGTTTTATTTACAAATAGAACAACTCTTTATTAATTTACAATTGTTGTACATTATTTCCAAACAGTTAGTGGTCTGTCTCGAGACAGAAATTTTGTCTAATGACCAGTCATCAATAAAAGGTTAAGAACCACTGATACAGATACTTATTTAGAATATTTGTCAGGCAAGCTGCCTTCATAAAGTATCCTAATGTGGTATCAAAATTACAACTCCGGTTTATTATACACACATAAAACATGAAAATTTTGATAATTCGAGACTAATGTAATGTAGCACACATTGTTTATTGTGCTAAATCTATTTGTACAGAACTTTCGTACTTTCAATATTTCTATAATTATATGGAAATATATTATGGATACACAGCTTTCACACAACATGCTTGCATTGGCCTGCTTGATTTTCAGGTTTTACATCATCAAACCCATTGTTAATCAAAAGTATGTAGTTATATATTTTTTTACTTTTTCAATGGAAATGCATAAGAAGTCTTAATTATTTTTATGTACTTGTTAGATTTACAAAAAACTTAAACAACATAGACTTCATTATGTTAACAAGTGATAAATACTCAATGATATCTCAGAATTCAAAAATAAATTAAGTTAAAACTAGAAATATTTTCCAGATAATCAAATTCCAATATAAAGCTGGAAAATCCAATATGATCCAAGTTTATTAGTGAAAGTCTCCTTGATACTCTAAAATGCATGGCGCAAAGGCTGCAGTCTTTAATTGATATGTACAGATTACATACAGATATATCAATAGTCAGACCTCTAAGACTATTGACACAATATACAGCATTCTATGTAAATTGTACTAGACATGTTAGAGCAAAACATAAGCAAACTCCAATGTATCAACTTATTTATCACCCCACTACTAAGGCATGTCCTCCCACATTTTGCAAGATGTGGTTGTTTTTATTTAGTTCAGTGCAATTACCTAAATGACAATCATTAGTCACATAGGATTTTATTGAAAAAATTATGTAATAAGAAAGCAATGTTTGCCAATATGATAAAATAAAAATCACAAAACAAATAGGAACCCAAAATTGTACAGTTTACAACATCCAATATCAATAACTAATGTTGTTAAAAAAAGAAACACATCATTAGGCATGCTGCCGACAACAGGCCTTTTTTACTAAATTTTTCAGGGCAAAATTTGCAGGTTCACAAGTAATGCTTATGAATGTTTATTGCATAAAATTGAAGATATCTAGTCATAGTACGATAGTCAATTGAGGTGGCAATCCAAACCACTATGGAGTAATCCACTCCCCAACAAAAAATACTTTTTTCCCCATTATACACTATAGTATAGTGTTTTTCGATTCTCATTAGTAGGTACAACCAAATCCAGACACAGATGGTACAAAACACTAATATACATCGTTTTTTAGGCTAAAATGAAAGTGTCACACTAAAAGTTGTTTACTTTTTAAGAGAAAAGGGACTAGCCCCCCTTAAATTTAAAATGATCCATGGGTTTCTAACTAAACTAGATACAAGTATTTCTAATAGTTTTATGACCATGAAATAGAATAGTGTAAAAATATTGTGTCCTAATGTATTGCAGCTATGAAAATTAGTATATAACTCAAAACGATGACGATGAAGGGAGTGATGAGACAAGATGTGACTGCTATGAGAATGATTAATATGATTTTATTATTATTATTATTGACATGTATGATTATGCAGATTTGTCTATTAATCAATATTATACTGAATGAACTTTTTTTTGTTGGAATTTCATCACACTCTATATTTGATATTTATGATCACATCTGGAATGTTTATTATTTCCAAACAGAACTGTATTAGTCCATTAGTTTCAATAATAGAAGAACTAGTCCATTTTTTTATGATTAATAACCTTTATTAGATTAATATTTAAACAAAAAACAGTAAACATTTTAATGAATTTGTTGTGCCCACCTATACATTAAATTTACATTAACGTCTGCTATTTCTATTTTCCTAAATTACAACTTAAAAAATTATATTTGAGGATACCAACAAATAAACTGTTTGAATGTAAATAAATGCTCGCAATTACGCTTAGTTGAAAAACAAATTTAATTTGAATGAGAATAACTTGTACTTATTTCCTATTTATGATCCTGAATAAGAGAACAGGTTCATATTGGAAATAAATATAAAATTTATTTTGGTACCAAAAAAGATGTCCACACATGCTGACGACAGCATCCCGCGCAATATCCAGACAGATGTTGCATTCTAGCATCCGCTCATCGCGCTTGTCATCATCGCCACTACTCCCTGGAGTGGAAGGGTCTGGGTGCGTTTCGCTTGCCGTAGCCATATCTCAACACAAAAAAAAAACCTAATTCAACAGTAAAATATAACTCATTACCTATGCAATTACAAAACGAAACGTCATAATACTGTAATAAACATTAATTGCTTAAAAATTCAAGATTAAACTCAACACAAATACAATAGGTTTTTCACCTGAAATCGTATATCGTAATTAAGAAATAATCACTTTCCAATACGAAGTCGAAAATCAATCTCGTGACTACTAAACGATACAACTTTGTTGAATTGTGGTTGAATTTTAGTTGAACTTGGAAATTTGGATCACAGAACAAAAATTTAGAGTTGAGCACAGCCTTGGACCAATGCAAACCTAGAATTTATATAATGTTCTCTATGTATAGAATACTACAAAGAACTCATCACAGGGCATCTTACTAAATTCCTAAAATAATCTATGATAATCTGAGAGTAAAGACAGCATAGAGGTGTCATAAAATGGCAGCACACCTTTATATTTGGACTTGTTTTCGATAAAACGTTTTTAATAAAACAAAAAGAGACACTAGTTTAATTGACAAGCACACTCCTGACTACTAAATTTGCACACTTTTTTCAAGCTTAGAAAAAAAATCTAATAATGTATCTTAGAAAAACTATCATAGATAATTTTAGCAATTTGTTCTTACAATTAATTCATATAAATGGTTCAATTTTTTTAGAATGCGTATCTGTATACTGATACGTTAAATTTGGACTATGCACTGACATAGTCCAAAATTAATACAAATAATTTTTATTCAAATTAAATATGTATGTTTGTACAGGCTAATCTCCAAAACAGTGGATCAGATATTGTAACCAAACATTACTGATCCCAAATATTATTCGTTTAAACATCAAAAAATGATGAAACATTGTTTCCTGCTGTACAATTAATGATTATGTACCGCTAAAATCCAATAAGTATGTGTGAATATATATATACATATCCTGCAACTTGGCAATCTGTCTCCTTGAAACAATAATCTAATTTGATATCTGACTCTCATTAGTGTATATATCTTTAGCCGAGTTGTGTATCCATTGATGCCACTTTAATTTTCTATCTGTAAATCGTATTGCTAGATCTGCTATACTATTTCTCTTGAGGCAAAAGTATCTTAGACTGCCCACGCCGTGAACTTCAGTAGCTAACTGGTCGATATATTGGTCTAATCGCTCTTGATATTTATGACGTGATAACGTCTTATAAATCGATGAACGCCGCTGCACGTATGAAAAAGCATAACTCATTGTCACGTTTCGCCTGAGCCGAGCGTGAGAACGAGAGCGCGGAACGAGCGATCTCTCTTCCATTCCATCAGCCGATGCGTCCGAGTAGAACAGATCAGCGGCTGCACACAACCTACACGTGAACTGTTTTATCAAATGTTTATAAAGTGAAGTGAAAAGTTAATGTTGTTTCTATTGTTTATTACAACAACAATTGCGGCAAGTGATAATAATTCAATTCAATTCATAAAAGTAAGTATGGAATTTTTCATCAATGTTTTCTTATAATGTTATCACGTAAAATTATCGCTCGTATTACAGACAATTTTTGTTGTAATCCTTGATTTCTTTCTTCACTGTTTGTAAATTCAAATCTAGATTCACACATTTATTACTTATGTATGGTGGAATATTAAACATTGCTTTCATAGTTTTGTTTGGAATCCATCTAGAATTTCGATGTTACTTTTCTTGGTTGAGCCCCATAGCTGTATACCGTAAGTCATTATACTGGTTTCTGTTAGCTGTGACTTACGACCGATTATCCAGTACATGCTACGAAGGTTGCAGTCTAGTTGTTTCCTTTTAGTCCAAATGTGTGAGTGCCAAGTGAGGCGTCAAAATGTATACTTAAGTATTTGGCGTCATCGGATTGTGGAACTTCTGTGTTACAAAGTTTCGCTGGTGGGCAAGTTTTTTTTCTGAGTATCAATATTACTTGGACCGACTTATCTGTATTGGCTTTGATACGCCAAATTTCAATCAAAGCCATGTACTAATGGAGCCTTTCCGATGCAGAGTCGTCATTCTCGTGTGTTAAAAGGATTGTGGTGTCGTCTGAATATATCGCTGTTATGGTGCATGCTTGTATGTGTGTATTTGCAGTGAATATTAGATACAGAAACGGTCCCATTATGCTACCCTGTGGCACTCTAGACTTAATTTCGTGCATTCGAGATGTGTCGTAATTACATTTGACTTCGTAGCGTCTCCTTTCAAGGTAAGATTTTAATAATGAGAAAAAATATTGTGGTAGCGTTTCCTTAATTTTACAATGTAATCCACTACGCCATACTTTGTTGAATGCCTGCCTGGCCGATGTCCATAAAGGCTGCACAACAGTATTATTTGCTTTCCAGCGCCATAGAAATGACATCAACCAAGCGATGTACTTGCTAAATGGTACCATGGTTCTCTCTGAAACCAAACGGGTGAGTTGGTATTATCTCTGCTAGATGTTTTTGCATATTAGTTTAGTATATTTTTTTCTAGTAATTTTCCAACTACCGATAGGAGACTTATCTGTCTGTATGATGCAACATCCTGAGCTGGTTTGCCTAGTTTCAGTATCATTATTACTTGGGCTATTTTCTATTGGCTTGGGTAGAAGGACAGTCATAAACATGCATTAAAGATGGCAAGTGTGAGCTATTTTTTTTTTCACCCTCGCGCCCGTACGCGTGGCTAGTGTGGGACTGAAACCCACTAAAAATTCCTCCTGAAAGTGAAATAATTGGGTCGGCTATGCTATTTAGTCGGTCGAGACGAGTCGGATGACAAGTCAGACGACTTTGATAGCTTCACCGATGCGGCCGGACGGCACATGCGAGTGCCGACGGTGCGTGACATGCACTATGGACGACGCCTGGAGGGAGTCGTCTCGCCATAGAAAGTCGCAGGAAACCGTCACGGGTCGGTTCCTTTCCCTCCTGTCCGGCCGGTGGCGGTTAGCGGCGGCCGGGTGGAGTAAGGGAGCTTAAGTCGATGACCTGGTTAACGGGTAGACCTACTCTAAGTCAGTCATGCGTGTCGTTGACGTCATTAAGGCTTTCAACTGCCGCTGTAAGAGCGTCAGGTGAATCGGTAAGTACGTTCCGTGGCCTACAGATAAGGTGGGTGGGAGGCGGCGGTTGATAGTCAACCGCCGCGAGAAGGAGCGCATTGGGATGTGATCCCGCGATGTCGAAAAATCGCTTCGATGCGTCCTTCATATATTTGAAAGTAGTAGGGAGTTCTAAGTCCCTATGGAGAATTGAATTACGAACATACCAATGTGCATCCGTTGCGGCTCTACAGAATTTATTCTGTATTACCTGTAGTCTATGTAGTGCTTTCGGAGTGGCATAAGCGAAGACGAGAGACGCGTATGTCATCACCGTCCTAATGCACATTTTGTATATGGTACGTTTATTACGTCTAGATAGTTTACTTTTTCTACCGAGCATGGCCCCGAGCCTTGCTTTGTAGAAAAGTGCAGTATTCTAACACGCTCGATATGATCTCGGAAGTGTAGATTTTTATCGAGCGTGACTCCTAAGTATTTGTAGTTCCGTTGCCACGGAATGTTCGCATCCAACATTTTAAGATTGGGAGTGTTTTGTCGACAATGAGTCGACTCTAATCTTACCATACTTGAATTGTATGGCTGCTGATTTGTCGGGGTTTACTTCTATCCTCCACTTCCAGAACCATTGACCCAGCTCGTCAATGGCCCTCTGGAGGGGAGGAGGGTGAATCAGGTGCTCCTATTCCTATTTCCGTAAAGAGCGCGGTATCGTCCGCGAATAACGCGAGTTGGACGCCAGACGACGACGGTCGCGGTACATCGTTTGTGTACGCGGAGTACAGCAGAGAGAGGGTGGAGCCTTGAGGAACTCCTGCTCTGATAAGACGTCTTGTCGAGTGAGTGCGCTCATGCCTAAATGTGAAATGTTTGTTTGCTAAATAATTTTGAATAATGAATATGAGGCGATCTGGTACTTGGAGGGAATATAACTTATAAATCAGACCTGCGTGCCATACCCTATCGAAGGCCTTGGCTACATCAAAGAAGACAGCTACGGGGCTACGTTCGGTTTCAAAGCCCTCCGAGACATACTTTACTAAGCGGAGGACTTGCTGTGGACAAGAATGGGCTGGGCGAAAGCCGAACTGTTCATCTATGACAAGGCCTTTCCCTAGGAGGGGATCGCTAAAGCGAGTTTTGAGAATTTTCTCGAAAAGTTTGCCCAGACCGCTCAGGAGGCTGATCGGTCTGTAGCTGGCAGGGAGGTCGCGTGTTTTCCCTGGCTTGTGGATGCCTATAACCTCCGCCTCCTTCCAGGCGGGAGGAAAATAGCAATTTTTTTTAGGCACGCGTTAAAAATCGCGACCAGTAAGCTTTACAACGGTATAGAAAAGCATTTGATTGCTTTATTACTAATACCATCGAGTTCCGGTGCCTTTCTGGTGTTAAGTGATTTCACTAGCGTTTGGACTTCGCTGAGTGAGACGGGAGCCAGATCGTCTTTAGGTTCGAGGGAGGTTTTTTGGAGAACCTCTTCCTCGATGCGACTGATATGAGCGATGTCGTGCGGAGGGGAAGCGTGAGAGCATTGAGTCTCTCTAGAGTCTGCAAGGCACTCTGCTACTCCGCGTCGTCTATGGCCACTGAATTATCAAGTTTTTTGAGTGGGGGTATAGGGGTATATCCCTCGGTTTTGAGCGCTTTGGTAACTGCTCAAAGCGCTTTGTGGGATGGTTTAATTTCCTCCATGAGGTCGCTCCAACTCTCATTTCGAAATTCCCGAACGCGAGCTTTCACTTCGCGTTAGAGAGCTCTCGCTCTGGATCTGTACTCGGGAGTGGGATATGCGCTCGCGCGGGGCAAAGCTGCGTTTTTTGCTCTTATCAAATCGAGAATATCGGGCGGAAACTTCCGGCGATCCGAGGATGCCGCAACCTCTCGCTCGCTCTCCTCGATCACTGTCCTGACGTGGTTGGTAAGAGCACCTATGGCAAAGTCAATCTCGTCTGTAGACGCGATGTTATTGGGAATGCTGTTGAGGTTTGGAGTGTCGATTTCCTCAAGCGCAGTCGACACTCTTTTCCAATTAGTAATTTTAGGACAGGAATATGCCTCCCGCCGTCGGGAGGTCCCATTTTTAATATAACCGGCCCGTGGTCAGACGTGAGACCGTGTATTGTCTCAATATTATTGAAATTAATTGCAACTCCTTTAGTGAGTGCGATATCTATCGTCGAGGGTCTATGTGTGACGACATGGGGAAAACATGTCAACGTAGAGGGCGCGATGATTCCGAAGTCTAGTCTGTCCTCGAGTTCGTCGAGTTTAATTCCGTTATAATTGTTTGATGGGTAGCCCCATCTTATGTTTTTACAATTGAAATCACCGAAGAGGATGATGGCATCCCCTAAGACAAAGAGGGCTCTTAGGTCGCGCCGGAGCAACCGTTTTGGAGATGGGAGATAGATCGAGACTATGACGAGTGTACTATGGCCCGTCATAGCGAGTCTACAACCCGTGGCTTCACATTTGTAAGTGGAGGAATATTAATAGGGCCGCAATGTAGGGAGCGTCTGTAGTACAGAGCGGTACTTCCCTTACTAATGTATGTCCTGTCCGTTCATAGTTGGACATAGCCTGCGATGCTGCAGGTTTTAGGCCTATTCGGTTTAAGATATGTTTTTTGTACGAGAGCGATATCGATGCTGTTCTCCGACATACATTTTTTTTAACTCTAAAACGTTCGAAGTTAGACCGCAAGCGTTGAATGATAATAACCTAATATTTTTTGGTTTGAGGCGCCCAACTGAGGGAAGTGGGAGCATTACCCCCTTTCTAGGGAAATGTTTTAAGAGAGTAGCATCCACCAGATCGTAGCCAGAGCATTTGCCTACTTGAAACTTAGAATTTCTCGACTTAATTCATGAGGTGTCACATATTTTAGTGGTAAGCATATTTGAGTAGGAGAGCTTACGTATTTGTCAATTTCATAATCGAGGTGTTGGTTGTTACTAGGAAGTGGTTGAAATACTTTATGTAGGTGATTGGCATACATACTAACTCTCTCACTGTCAAAGAGACCTAGGTTCCATTTTTTGCTTTTAACGGTGTCACCTGTTGTTTCGGATGCTTCAAGTTTTTAGTAGCCCTCCACAAATAATATTTTCTATAACTAGTATGTGTCCAAATTTGAGAGATGTAATTGGAGGCTCTCATTTTCCCTATTTTTGAAATCAGATTTTAGTTGTTGTGAGGCTTTGTTAAAGGCAGCCTTATCTCTAACTAATGTGTGCTATGTCATACTCTGCGAAGTCTATTTCTGTTAATTACACAGTCCTTGATGGAAGCAGGGTATACATGTTCTTTTGCAGTAGCTGTTTTGTGTTGCGGTGTGGACTTGATTACCGAGCTATAAATTAGTTCGTTCAAACCTTCTATGGTCTTTTCTATTCTCGTCAATCGTTTTCAGAGGGATCCTGAGCTGTGTGTCCTATATGATTATATCCTGATATTTCACCCAGTCAATTTTCTTATTAAAGATTTTGGGCGGTGCTTCAGTTAATATTAACTTACTATTCACGTGAAAAATAACTGCAGAGTGGTCCAAGGTGAAATCTAGGTCTGATTCCATATTGGTGTTGTTGATCGGATTGTTTTTGATATGAAAAAAATCTCGTAGATCGGTTTTTTGTGGATCTGTGGTAGTTAGTTATAATTTCGTCGATCGTGTACGTAGGTTTACCAATGCATAAGCAATCAAGATTAAGATCTTTCACGGCTGTCTGTCTCTAGTTGTTACTAGCCTAGAGCAACAGCAAGAATGCTTTGAATTGCAGTCACCTCCCCTTATGAAACGATGTCCGAGTTTTGAGAAGAAATATTTATAGTCATCCCTTGTTATCTATCAGATAACAAGGGATGACTATAAATCTCCTCCTTAACATCAGTTAAGGAGGAGAGTAAACTGCAGCAAGTGCAATGTCCGAGTCTTCATCGATGACTTTAATTAGTGTAGTTTGTATCTTGTCTCTTAAGAATAATTTAAGAAGGTGGTGTTTTATGTTACATTTTATGAGCACAGTCGTTCCTCCATGCGCTTTTCCCGATGGACGATTTATAGTCTATATGTTGTAGTCCTTGATTGAGACAAAGCTTTTGCTTGTAAATCTGGTCTCCGATATTTATACCTCGTCAATTTTTTTTAAGTTCAAGAACACTTCAAGCTCTAGTCTTTTAGCTACCAGACGGTTGGTATTCCATGTGATTATTTTTAGATTGGGTTTAAATCTTCTTTTGGCTGCTTAAAAGCTAGACAAATCGATCTATCATATTGTCTACCATGTTTAGCATCATGGTTTCGTTTCTGTTGAACATCTTATCTAAGATATCACCAAGTTGTTGTATTTGAAGGGGTTGATCTGGTTTAGTAGTATTTTCTGTTTATATTTTTGGTCATTTCAGCATAAGTTGGTGTAGTTTTAATATAATTATTAAATTTAATTGGCGCTGGTTTGTATCAGGCATCCGGGCATTTTAGTAAGTTGATCTGTGGTTGTTTTGTTTAAATTTTCAGTATATCTTCTTCATATTGTTTGTATTTGGCACATCCTCTAAAACTGGCCTGATGTTTTTCTTGGCAATTAGCGTATGTAGCTTCTGTGTCTGTACTTTTGTTACAAGTAGTGGTCAGATGATTGCCACCACACTTGATACATTTGAATGGACGGAAACATTGATTTTTGAAGTGGCCAAATCTTTGACACCTTTTACATTGTAGGATTTCTTTTTTCTTATAAGGTGGTTCAAAGGTTATTTTCGTAATGTTAAAAAAAAATAGTGTATATATTTCTTTATTGTTTAGTTTTGGTTCCAGGTCCACGTAAAATAGGAGTAGCGGTTCTTTAGAAATTCGGTGTTGTACATTTATAAATTGCATAACTTCATGTTCATATTCTTTGAGCTCTACCTTTAGTTGAGTTGTATCCTCTGAGCTATGGAGACCTCTTAGTACAACTCTGTAGGGTATGTCACTTTTTAACGTGTATTTATAGTGACTAATGTTATCCATAATGATTTTTTTTCTTATTCGCTTGTATTTTTCGATACTTGCTGGTATTATTTTAACAATGTAACCTGACCTGAGTATTGTCATAGTGTAGTTGTTTGTTGTTGTGATATTGGATAGTTCATTTCGAAGAGCATTGATATACAGTACTTCAGTTACAAAGATTGGTTCTGGTTTTGATAGCTTTTCTATTTCATTGTTATCCATTATATCTTCCTCATTGTCTAATAGTTCATATTAATTTTGTGTAGGTTGCATATGCAGTTGGGTTAGATTTTTCTTTTCGTTTTCTGTCTGTCGTGATTTGGTTTCTTCTCTTTTACTTTTGGGTTGAGGTGGTCGGTCTAGTTGCAAATTCTTTTTGTTTCGGTTTTTCGAACTAACCATCAATTCGGCCGTTTTAATGTCTTGCGGTATAGTGCCGAGAGAGTTGCTATGTGTTTTTGTAAACATGCTCTTGTGAAGGGTTTGTTGTATCATAGTTGGCTTAGTTTTATTTTTCGAATTCTCATTCATTTAGTTCTCACCAGTATTGGAAAAATTAGCAAGTCACTTAGGGGTGACGCTATTCCCTAAGAAGGCAAGATAAAACTACGTTTGCCATGTCCGTAGAGTCTATTGCTTTGAAGAGATTGAACTTGGTTCAGGTCAGAGCTCTGCGGATAATCGTGAGTTGTACGAAATACTCCCCTACCAACGCAGTCCAGGTCGAATGCACAGATCCACCTCTTCCTCTTCGCTGACAGTTTTTACCTGACCGTTTCCTATCCAAATCACTGCAGTTTTCAAACTACCCCTTGTTTAATTTTTTTAAACCTGGACTGCATGGTAGTTTGACAAAAACTTCATGCCTTATTTTTAGCTTCCAGAGACTTTAAGCCATACAGCTGTTAACTTCTATTCTATTAAAATATTACCTCTTTTTAACTACTCGTTCAAAACCATAACCTTGGAACGTAGAATTATTTTGGACTTTGATATTATAAAAGACGACCCCAGCGCTGATCTCCATTTCCACTCCATAATAAATAACCGTTAGTTGGGGTGGTACACCATTTTCACTAACACTTCTATACTTTATGCAGACGAATGCGTCAAAGTTGGTACATTCCCCTTTCAATACAATACCGTTCAAAAAGTTAGATGTCCTCCCGAAAGCTTGGTTCTTACTGGTGAATATCGTGCCATTTTGGAAGCCGTCAAATACGCCCTATTATTAAAAGTACACAGCACGCACATACTGTCTGATTTCCATGGTTTCCTCGAATCCTTCTAATCAAACTCTTTCAAGTCCAAAACTTACAACCCATTAATAATGGAAATAAGAAAAAAAAATGACCAATACCAAGAAACATGTTTACAGATAGTATTGGCCTGGGTTCCCAGCCATTCGGGTGTTGCAGGAAACGTACACGTTAACCTGGTAGCGAAGGACTGTGAGGATAAATTCTCCTACATTAATTACCCCCATGATTTAATGGCTCTGTCTAAAAAATGTCTGATTTCTTCGTGGACTCATCACTGGTCGATTTCCAAAAAGTCTAAAGGGGTCAATAATTTCCATATTCAACCCTCTTTCTCTCTTAAGCCTTGCTTTTTAAAATTCAAATTTGACAAACGAGCTACATTAATCATCAGCAGGATGAGACTTGATCACTGTTCCATCCTGATGCACCTAGCTAAACTTCGCATCAGAGACTCATCGGTATGCGAATGCCGTCTGGACGACGAGGACTTAAACCACATCTTTATTTCCTGTCCTTAGTATGATCGCCACCACCTTCTAAACTCTCTCCTAGACTCTGGTGTCCCTCTCCCATCTAGCGTTTCTACTCTTCTATTCTATGCCTCTAAATCAATCCTATGCCTCTAATTCCTCTCATTCATTAGTCATAGTAACTTAAAATTGTAAATAGAATTACATATATAATATTTTCCCTTTGTATGTGTATTATTTACTTTATGTATTTTCCGTGTTTATAGGTATATACACTGTCTTTTCGATCCTCTCTCATTTTTTTCCCCCTCTATTTTTATTTACTTTTCTTCCTTGTGTCTCTTTTTGTCTTCCAAATTTGTCATTTATGGAAAATCCAACAATAAGGCTTGCTAGTGAAAGTTAAGAACATATGGTGCTTGCATAGCTATATCCATTATTAATATTGACGCTTCCTTAGTCGTTGTTTTTTTATTTCTTTTTTTAAAAAAACCTAGATGACACTATGTATTGCACTTAGAGTATAACAGAATTATAGATGTACTAAAAAGCGAGTTTGAACTTGGTAGGAATAAAGTCAGACTATTCCTACCAAGTTCAACCGTAACCGCTTTAATAAGGTTATCCGCTTAGAATACAAATTCTTTTCCTTTGAGTTGCGCTATCGTTTTTTGTGTTTCTCTTTAATATATGACTTTATTTTGTTAATTGTGGAATAGTTCTAAGTTTTTATTTCTAAACAGAATTAATAATAATTTTAATATAACTTCATACTAAAAGCACTGTTATATCTTCTGTAAATCCACTAAAATAATGATTAAATGCCTATAAAGTTTGTATCGATAATATTTACACAAACATTAATACACTGGATAAGTTTTATATTTATAATTTAAAATGCACCACAGCAGTCAATTTGCTTCTTTCAGAATATCGCTTAAAAAACACTAAAAAATAAATACTTTACATACCGTTGAATAAAGTACGCTTAATAAAACAGAAAAAAATGTAATACGAAAGATCCGGATCATCACTGCTATGAAGATTCCAATGAACTATATTATTTATCCAGATGGTGTCTACCTGAACATGCTTACCCACCTTTCCTCAGGTGCACACTGACACACGAACTCAGAATTCCAATCACTACTCCTTCCAAGCAAGGTAGCGTTCTTTAACCTTATCTTTACCGCCCCAAAACTTCAATATCCTTAGACTTAGATCTCATACTATTCACATTCTTATCTTTCTTATTTTTTCTCTAAAATTTTTAATATTTTATGAACGCACCAAAAACAATTGTTCCTGGATATTGCCAGAAAATTCCTACCCGTGTTTATACCGGGCAATCCCATCGTATTTGAACGGGGGAAAACTTCCGTAACGGGAAATCAGGAGCCTAGGCTTAATTGCGGTAACAAGAATTGCCACCCGACTCGCCTAGTTCCCCGGAGGTGCGAAATATCGAAACGCTTGATATATGCAACCCATTTGAGTGGCGGAAGAAGTTTTATGCTGATGTAAGAGACACACTGGTGAAATGTGACAGAAATGAAAAGATCGCAATGTTTAGTGCTTTTAATGGCAAAGTGAGTGAACAGAGGGATAAATATGAGAACGTTTTACGTAAATTTTGAGATGAAAGAGTGAATGAGAATGGTCATGGCCTTCTTAGGAGAAGGTCAGATACAAGTTAAATTCTTAGCATGGTAGACCATACCAAGAATTTAACTTGTATCTGACATACACCATGTGTGACCACGGAAAGATATACTCATATACTTGATAAGCAAAGTTGTAGATACGAGAATGTACCGAGGCGTCAACGTAGAGAGAGACCTCTTCTTAATTGTTTGTATTGTAAATTTATGTCTATGTTGGGGACATACGCGGAAGTGGTTACTAAGGGACTAAAATGAATGAAAGTTAGTAAGCTTTAAAATCCGAATATAAAAGATGAGTGTTCAGAGCGATTGAAAGACAGCTTGGGTGAAATCAAACAGTATAAACGTCTAGAACTTGACTAATTGTGGGTTGCAAAAAAATCTGTTTTAGTAAACGAAGCAAAAAAGATATCTGAAATGAATAAGAAAACAAATGTTAATGGGAAAGATAATTAATGGTGTTTAATTTTTAGTAAGGAAAGTAGTTACTGAATGGCTCGATTTACTGTTAACAAAGGCAAACTACACAATGCAAAGGCAGGATAGTCTGATAGTTAAGCTGAAATACGCTAAAATACATATAGAGAAGCAAAAATGAGAGTTAAATAATGTGTATAAGAAGAACTAATAAAGTATAAAAACGCTATGACAAAAGGTTTTCCAATAATTGAATAATTTTGGGAAGAATTTTCTGACTGGTGGTAAAAAATGCCCAGAATAATTCCGAGACATCTTATATAAATGTCATTGGAAACGATAATGTATGTTTACTGAATGAGGAAGATAATGTGAAGAAACGCTGAAAGGATTATTTCGAAATACTTAAAAAACAAATGATACAATATATAAATTGTTCAAAACTTTATGACAATTTTTCACTATTGGGAGGAGAACCATCAAAAAATAAAAGAAAATTATTTTTTATTTTACGTAGTTATCCTATAAATCGTTAAATACATCATTATTATATTAAATTACTTTTTGGTTGGAAGAAAACAGAAGAACCAGCGAAGAAGTTAAGGATATCTTTTTTTTTAATTGGTTTGTATTTAATAACAATAAAAAATGAATACAAAAACCAATTCTATACGACAAATAACTTTAATGTCGACCGACTTGATCCTTAATTCTTTATTACTTACAACTTTCAGTGAAATTGACTATTACTTTCAACAGGGTACGATGTTAGACATTCTCACATTGAAGCATCAAAGTAAAGTAACAGTATTTCTCAAGCGATCAGATATACGACATGAACTCATGAGTTAGATCTTCTGATAATTTATTTACTCACAATACAGGTTATTGTGTTGGCTATTTATCACCTCATTATTCTAATATACATTTCCACGAGCACTTTTTTTTAATTTAAGAGTTTTAATTTCTGGCCCTCCACACTTGCCCCATGCGGATTGACGTGTGCTAATTACCGCTAAAGCTAATCCGTTAACAATTTTCTCTAGAAAGGAAAGAATTATATTTATTCGATCAGTTGCAAATTCATTGGTCGTTTCTTTTGTAGTAAAGATTTTAACCTAATTTCTTTTGGGTTGAATACAATTCGAGTTCTTGACTCTTCGGCTAACACTGTTTTAATTTCGGAAAATATCTGAAATGTTTATGAATCAAATTCGGACGACTAAATATATTTACCTTTTAAGAGGGTAGATGTATGGTGTGTACGGTGTATGACTAGGGAACGGCTCGACCGATTTGGTTGATTCCTTTTTTGTTGTATTCCTAATTGTCAGGACAAGGTTTGTAAGAAAGAAAATAACCCCTTTGTATCTGTTCATCTGTCTTTTTTTCGGGGTATCTTCGGAATGCCTAAATCGATCCCTATGCAAATTCCAATGAAAATTAGAGAGTTTACTGAACCACTTTTATGGTACTTTTTATTGCAATATTTTTAGGGTCCTCACATGAAAATAAATCTTCAAAAATTGGATAGGTAATATGTAGAAATTGCAACAAAAGTGAAACCTCAATCGAAATCCGGAACAAAATCAGAATCAGCGTTAGATTGAGACGAAATCAGACCAGAAGCGTAAATGGAATCATGAGCGGAATCAGAATTGAAAGCGGGATGGAGAGTAGAATCGAGAAAGGAGCCAGGATCAGAATCAAAAGCGAACCTGAACTAAAATTTAGAACGGGACTAAGTCGAAAATGAATGTTAGGTCAAAAGGGTGACAGGGATCGGAATTATATGCTCAGTGATCGGAATCGAAAATGTTGCCGGGATTGACATTTACATTGATTGATACAAAAGAAAAAAAAATTACGCCTATGCTGGTTCAGTGGCGGGCTTAACTATAAGTTATATTTTAACTATAAGGCAAGTCACCTATAAGAATGTGCAGAACAGCGACTGCCGGGCCAGCAAGTATTAAATAAAATCTGTTTTTTTCTATGTATTATATTTCTATTTATATTAAATTCTATGCATTATCATCTATTTATTTCCTTATTGTTCTTCAAGCTTTGATAGACTTTAAAAAAGTTTTATTATTACCTACTAGCAATTAGGCAGTAACGTAATAAAAAAATAATAAATATAATACTATTAAAAAAACACAGTGAAATGTTATATGTAAGCACATATAACATTTTGTATGTAAAGTAAAATGTTATATGTAAGCACATATAACATTTTACTGTTTTTTCTTTAATTGTTCGTGTTCCATTTTTCAATTTAAACAATTTGTCCCCTTTCATTCATATATTGATTTATATTATTTTCAACACATTTAGATTTAGTAGTTTGCTCGTAATGCTCTTCATAAAATATTACTCTATGAGTGTCATAGAACGTCTTCATAGAGAATGTCTTCAAAAGAATTCATCGATTTGTTGTAGTGATCGTGTTAAATTTTTATTTATATTCAAACAGAAGAATTTATGTTTAATTTTAATTTTGGTGATAATGAAATTGGGTGGTAGTAATTAACTATTATATTTTTGCTTAAATATAATCGCATAGGTAATAATCATAATTTGAACTCTGCTTTCTGGAGTTGTATTCCGCTGTCAACCCAAATGTTGAAAAACATCTGTGACGTCACGAACGTAATCAGCTGAGGAGACAACATTGAATTGCAAAGAAGCGGACAATAAAAACAGTCACAATGGGTGGTGCGGTGAGTGCCGGACGTGATAACGATGAATTGATCGACAATTTAAAAGGTGGAAAATATATTCGCACGCCGCGTGTAGAGCGTGTATTCCGTGCCTTAGATCGCGCAGATTACATGTTACCCCACTCGCGCGACACTGCCTATAAGGACTTAGCATGGAAGGATGGACCTCTGCATCTTTCTGCACCATGTATTTACAGGTTTAACTTCTTGAAATTATTTAATAGAAGGAATTTTAAAAAGCCACAATCTTATAATCACTGAAATGGTTTATTATGCATATATTCATATAAAAAGTAGGCTAATTACAAAACCTATTGGATTTAGTTTATATTTGTTAATGGACAATTCTGTCTTGCCTATCTTTAATTAAACTTTTATTTACTTTTGTACTATATCATAATTTTTGGTTTTTTACCTGCAGTGAAGTGATGGAAGGATTGGAACTTCGGAAAGGATTATCTTTTCTGAATGTTGGTTCTGGAACAGGCTATTTGAGTACAATGGTTGGCCTTATTCTGGGTTCAGGTGGTATAAATCATGGGGTTGAAATTCATCCTGCTGTAATAGAATATGCTAATCATCGTCATCAAGAATTTGTAACAAAATCATACTCTGTGGATGAGTTTGATTTTTGTGAACCTAAATTTGTTCTTGGTTAGTGGATTTGTAAATTGTCTATATGATACTGGTTTTACAGTGTCTATTCATTTTATGTATCTAAATAGATTTCATTTTTAATTTTCAATATTATTGTGGTATTTTTATTCACAATTCCAAGTGTAATTGAATCAATGCCTTTCTCTTTTAGGAAATGGATTGTGTCTTGCTCCTCTACAAGCCCAATATGATCGTGTTTATTGTGGGGCTGGTTGTCCAGAGGAATATGCTAGTTATTTCAAACAACTAGTCAAGGTCCATATTTGAAAAAATATGATACATTATGAACACCTAGACCATTAAACTTATTTTGTTCTATTTTACTGCTACATTAAGCCTCCTATTTATATATCAATAATCATTTTATTTTACGCAATTGTTCTAGAATCAATTAACAAATGAAATGTTACAACAGTTGAGTTGAACACGTTAGTTCATTTTGATAATCTATGTTAACTGTGGAATTATTATTTCAAAGGTGGGAGGTATTCTCGTGATGCCTCTGATGGATTCTTTGGTGCAAGTGCGAAGGGTGACGCAGTCATCGTGGGTATCTCGCACACTACTTAGCGTTTCTTTTGCACAACTGAAAGTTCCCACCAAAGAAGACACAGAGGACCTTGTTAAGCTTGGTAAGCTTTATTTATTGGTTCTTTATTTAAAGTTACGCATCATATTTTTGATTAAACTGAAAATCATAATGTAGTACCTGATCAAATATCTAAGGTAAAGTTATTAGTATAAATGGAATAAGCTGTATGAAGTACAATGACAATATAGTTATGTAATAATCACGGCTCATAAATTGTAAACTGCATTTAGATGAATTATAAGTGCCAATTAAAATCCCACAAACTTTACCACATTAAAAAAAAAACTCATTTAAATTCCAAACCATTTTTATTTTATAATTTTTATAGTTTTATTGAAAACAACTTCTTGTTTTAGTGGTGTGTCCCTGGCACTTAAACAAAAGGTTTTATTTATAAGCTATAAGGAATTCTGGGATAAATCACCATTGAATAGTGTATTTATTATGTATTTTATTTATACATCTAATATAGTATTCTGTCAAAACACATAACATGAAAATTTCTTAGTGTGAAATCAATAATGTCTATAAATTATTTTGTTTCTAGCCATGATAGTGTATATATTTTATTAAATAAAAACATTTGTTTTATTAATTTTTTACATTATTAAGAGTTTTTCTTATTTAAAAATACACAGTGACTCAGGTAGGTAATTTGTGAAACATGATGTCTTCCCACAGATGATATATCACCCCCATCTTTACAAGTGTTGTGCCGTGCAGCCATTCGCAATACCATGAGGCATGCATTGTTGTCCAAGCATCCACACCTGATGCCCGCGCCACGCCGAGTGCCTTTGCGTTCGGCTGCAGGGCCGCGACGCATCTGCATACCCGTTGAAGATGATAGTGATGTTGGTATGTGATCTACTGATACTGTCAGCAATTTTATATTGAGACCTTCATTTTTCATTCTCTAGGATTTGCTTGTGTATATCTTATAAATGTGTTTTCGTCTGTGTTACAAATATTTGTGTGAACGTACTGAATGACACAGGCATGCTAGACTGTTATCTGTCCAATATTGAATTTTAAACTATTTTATATCATAAATGGTGATATTACTGAAACATTTTTTATATATATTTTAATTCTTGCCGCGATGTACTAAATTAATGACTTTTATAATGGAAATGTTTATGCCTGTGACACATTATATATATCTACGCTAAGAAGAAGGATTTTTATATTTATATGAGGTAAGTAGATAATAAAAAAAATAATTTAAAAAACACAAAGCTCTTTTTACATTACTTAATACAATTGTTTTGTGTATAGTTCTGTTTGTGGATCTTGGATGAAATTTGTGAAATATATATCCATTAAAAATCTATTTCAATTTGTAATTTTAAAAAGTATTACCATCTACTTTGAAAGTATTGCAATTTTTGTTTGACTTATTATTGAATGTATATTTTCATTTTCCTCATTTTCGTTTTCATGGACCTTTCTATCAATAGGATGACACATAAGAATAGCTTCTTGAGGGTTACCCTAGTTTTAAGTGTACTTGAAGAAAAATCTGCACATGAGGTTTTATCATTTAAACATAAAGCATCCTGGGCTATGGACATTTTTATCGACAGGACAACACAACACAATTTCTCACAGATTGTTCTGTATTTTAAATTGCTTTGGGGAACATGCTGGCTCTTCTGTTGAAATTAAAATAAAAGCTATTAGTATTAATGAACATTTTTATCAGTAGCACAATCTATACTAATATTATAAATGTGAAATTGTCTTTGTCTGTCTGTTTGTTACATTTTCACACTTAAACCGCTGTATCGATTTTGATTAAATTTGGCACAGAGAGTTTGATACCAGGAATGGACATAGGCTACTCTTTGTTTGTCCATCTGTTCGATTGTATATTTTTCCATAGTTCAACAATAATGAAACTGTTTTTAAACACTATGGTATACTATTTTGTAGACTATTTAAATAATAAATTTACACTATTTGGTAGAGCACACTATTTCGTATCATATAAACTATTGTTATGAAATAACCCAATCAGATGTTCATAGACTGAGATTAGATCAAAGGAAATATATAGAACGAAAGAAGATGTATATTCGGAAATACAGTCACAATAAATCACTACGGAGCCAAATGCTCGCTTGTTGTTATCGTCTTGAATTGTGAACTGTTTATTTTTTTGTATGTTTGCCTTAATGATTCCTTGTTACTGAAAATTTAAAAATCATTAATTTTATTTTGTCGGCCGTGCTTATTGTTTTATTGTAGAGAAGTGGTGTTGGAGTAGATGATAAGGATTGCAAGTAGAGTAGGAGATAGAGTTAAAGCTAAAGCAAAAGAGCATCAAAAGTCCGATTGTAATTATATGATTAATAATATTGGTTTGATAATAAAAAAGACTCATAATAAAAATAAATGAATTATAGGGTTTTTACTTTGCGTTTTTTGTCAGTACTCTATCCTATTAATATAATATTACAAATATGATATTTTGATCACAATAATGACTGGATGAATTAGATGAAATTTAGCACACAGATAGAATGTTTTCTGTATTGTGTCTATGATATTTTACACCTCCCACTTTCTGTACAATAAATTACAAGAAACTGAAATCAATATCGAAAGTGGGATCAATATTGGAATCAAAGCAAGCGAAAGAACAAGACCAAATCGGAATCAACTGTAAAACCAGAAAATTGGAAACAGGATCGAATCAATGTCAATCAGGGCAAGATAACTGTACATAGAAAATGGGGAATCAAATTATATGTTACATGTGCGGACCTACAGAACAAAGCTAGTATAGTATAAAATTTTCTTAGTCGTTCTTAAGCTTTACGTCCCTCTAAAAACATACTGTATGTTGAATTTTTCACTCCAATTATTTGAAATAAAACCAGTTACATCTTTAGAGAACACATGCCTAGGACTGTTTTCCACAAATTTTGGTTTACGTAAATACTAAAAGTTTTTAAATAATCGGAGAAAGTATTGGTCTAGTTCTTATTGTGTGGTAATAGCTTGAGGTCATTGCAATCTATACTGATTATTGTCAGCCCAATTTCTTTATATTTGTTTGTATGTGAAAATGCATGCATATTTGTGTTTGTGTTGTAATCTTTTGATACTTCAAGTTGACCCTGTGTCAGTTTATCGAGATTGGGTGGAGATTCATGTCCAGTAGTAAATGTACAATAGTCAAAATGAATTGAGTGGTACTTTGACATTGATTGGCATAGTACATCTAGATTTATGAAAGGAATTATATGACTATTGGTTTTATGTATATATGTTTCAAAAACATCTATTAATCTCAAAATTTAATTTGATCTAGAGATTGGAAAATGGTAGAAATAGTCACAGAACCAGTGTAAATCGATAGACAAATAATAGAAATTAGAAGTTAAAAAATAAAGGTGCATTTTTGCCTTTTTATTCTAGGATATAAAACAAATTCTGATAAAAAATTTTTCATGATGTATTACAGTATACCAAGAAGAAACCTGTAAAATTGTATAGGAGGTAGGCTATGGAATAATAATTCTATGGTTTTATATTAAGTAACCTTTTACTACACTTCTCTTTGCAAAGAGAATCAAAAGCTAAACTGACAATTTAAAAACAATAATGAAATTAAAAATATGTTTTTGTTGTAATTTTTTTATTGAAGTCTTTATAGTCTTACAGTGGGTTATATCAAAACTTATATTTTTACAATAGCATATTTTATAAAATGTAAAAATATAAAGAATTGCCTAATTGACAAAGAAATATAAATCAAATTAGGTGATTGTTAATAATTATATTTTTGCAACTTACAACATTCTAACATCTCAAGAAATAATGTGGAAAACTTGAATCCAAGTCACTGTAGAATATAAAAAGAATACAGGAGTTGTATGGGTTAATTTGTGGAATTTTTATGTCTGTTGCCCTAGTGCTCATTCCAATTTCATTAATTTTAAGTGAAAATCATTTTTGCTGTGTTAAAAGATTATCGTTTACTGTTTAAAACTTGTTTAAATTGTGTTTTCAAGAACTCCAAAAACTGATCCAATAATGAAAAACCATTATTATGCATAGACATTTATAAATTAGACAAAAGAAGTGTAAATATTTTTTTTTGCAGAATACAATGTCTTGTTCTGAAACAATCTCAAGCAAATATGTAATATGTGATAATAGTTTTGGTTATTATTTCTAAAACTATCTATATGATAATGATGTTCACTCAATGTTATCTTAATGTAACATGTGTATATATATATATATATATATATATATATATATATCTTTTAATGACACTTCGCACTACAAAAATGTGATAATGTATATGTATATAAAAATTTAAATACAAAAACACAATCATAATGGGCATATCTAACAAAAATATCTTTGTCTATCTGTCTATTTTTACCTAAACTGCTGTACCGATTTCTCACAAAGATAGTTTGGCAAAAACATATGGACATATACTACTTATTGTTTGTATGTTTATCTATTTGTATGTATGTTTTTAAAGCTCAACAATAGTTAAACTGATTTTAGTGTAGTAATAGAGTACAGTTTTTTATATCGTAATGGGCATTAGAGGCGTACTGCATCAGGACTTTTCTGCGCCCATAGATATATTTCGCATGGCCATATATAAATCGAGTGACAGAGATCTGATGGGATGTGAAAATTTTTCCTGTATCCTTTTTATGTTTGCACTTTACTCGTTTGTCTATGACCATAAGAAATAAGTATTAAAAAAGGAGTTTCTTACAAAAATTATGATTACAAGAAAATTATTTTGTATTGCTGATTTTTGTTTTTACATATATCTGTTTTTCAGTATTATTAATAGGTATTTTATTTACCTATTTGGCGAGAGAAGACTCTAGCACTCTTATATTTCTGACATAACATTTGGAGATTTGTTAATTATGACCATAGCCTAATGTTATTAATAATTTGAATTGGCAGAGACTTTCAACGTATTGCACGATTTGGACAGCACCAACGGCGGTAATGAAATGAACGCTTTGCTGAATCTGGTGTTGAGTATGGGTCAGAATCGCGTCGCCGGTTCGCTGCTTTACGATCATCAGTCGTCCAGTTCCTCATCTTCGTCCTCAATGACATGCGTTGTAAACAGTAGCGCCGAGTCTGATGCCGAATTCGACGAGCTGTCGGCACCCGAAGACGATGGGCAGGGGTCCTCTCGGAGTGCCAGTAGCGACCGTCGCGCTCGTTCGCCAACTCCCAAACCGGCCATCAACACGAACGCTCCTGACGCCAAAGCTTCCCTCTGCCGTAATAGTCGAAAGGATAATCGGGCAGGTCGCCGTCTCGATTCGCTAACTGACGAATCTGATGATCAATCTAAAAGTAAATCATTAAAATCGCAGCCTCGGGCTAGTGCGCAACCGAAAAAACAAGAACGTGTTCAATGCAAACGGGAACTACGTAGTAGAACCTGTGCGTCTTCAAAAGATAGCGTTGAACATGAGGTCATGGATTGGGACAATATAGTTATGGCGACTACTACTAACGCGGCTACAAGTTTTAAGAACAGTAGTCCTAAGTCGCAGGGTAATGGAGATGCAAAAAAGAAATTACAGAGGCAGAAATTTGACAGCGGGATAGGTGAAGAAAATTCGCCAGAGACTAGTTCATCTATTGAAAAGACTGAAACCAAAAGTGATCAATCAGAATACTCGGATTGTTCCTCTGACGTTCTCGACGAAGACGAAAAAAATGGTCAGTATTTGCTTTTTATAACAATATTTATTTTAAAATTAGTTTCCCACCAGCGGCTTCAGTCATGTGGACATAGAATGTGTTCCTCTTTCTTTTACATGGAAAGACCTTGCTGTCAATTCCAGTCTCATTTCCGCTTACAATTCTGGTTCTGGTACTGTTCTTGGTTTCAATTCCGGATTCTAATCCCAATCCGACTTTCCGACAATCCGATTTCCACCCTGATCCCATCCTTAATTTTAGTTCTGGTCCTGACTCAATTCTGTTGCCCGGTCTCGCTGTCAATTACAATATTGCTCACGGTTCCAATTTGTATGAAGTCAAGATAAATGCTAGTACTAAAATAAAATATAGGCTATATTACTCTGTGGTTGTAGCTTTCTATGTGTGAAAGAATTCTTGTACTTTATGCAACTCTACTATTCCCTCTAAGAATAACTTTTTTATGACATTTGATTTACATGAAATAAAGCCTGTAATACAAACCAAGCTCTGTTTCTTCATGAAAACTGCATTAAAATCTGTTTAGCAACTTTAGAGATGTGCCCGAACAGAGAGACAGACAAAAAATCAAAAAATCTTTTCTTATCTTATATTACCCATCTTTTATCAAATCCTCTCTGAATTTTTTATACATACTTTCAATATACAGGCATTCCCAGTTCTATTGTTTTATTGTATGTATAGATTTAATATTAGAAGTACAAATAAGTTTTCATCGTTTTGAGAAACATGGCATGGCACTAGGCTTACATTAGAATTCACAGATGATAACTGACTTGAAAATTAGGTTGCTAATTTAAGAACAACATAACCCTGTTATTAACTTCATATTAGCATCATATATTTTTTTTTATCCAAAAATGTCTAAATTTGACCCAAATAAGTGTCATTAGCGGGAACTTTTAATTTACTTCTTTAATTAAAAAAAATCTGCAGCTGAGACACATTGATTGCTTGTAGAAGCATATAATGAGGCTGCTTTGAGTGAGAGAACATGTTGTGAGTGGTTTCAAAAGTTTAAAAACGGTGACTTTAATGTAGAAGACAAAGATCGCAGTGGAAGGCCAAAAATTAATGAGTATGCAGAATTGGAAGAATTATTGAAGGAAAATTTGTCTCAAACACAAAAGGAACTTGCACTTACTTTAGAAGTCACTCAGCAAGCAGTCTTGCATCGTCTAAAATTGTTAGGAATGATTCATAAACAAGGTAATTGGGTTTCATATGAATTAAAGCCAATATATGTTGAACGCTGATTATGCATGAGTGAAATGCTGCTAGCTAGGCAAAGAAAAAAAAGGTTTTATATTGAATCGTTACTGGTAATGAAAATTGGATACATTATGATAATCCAAAAAGAAGAAAATCATGGGGACTACCTGGCCACGAGTCAACATCCACAGCAAAACTGAATATTCATGGAAAAATACTCATGCTGTGTATTTGGTGGGGTCAGCTGAGTGTGGTGTATTACGAGTTGTTTAATCCAAATGGAACAATCACTGGAAGTCTATACCGAATACAATTGATGAGATTGAGTCGAGCTCTGAAGGAAAAACACCTTCAATACTAGATCAAACATGACAAAATTATTCTTCTATATGATAATGTTCGTCCGCATGTAGCAGTTCCAGTCAATAACTATTTAAAAACACTTGATTGGGAAGTACTACCCCACCCGCCGTATTCACCATACATTGCGCCGTCCGACTATCATCTGTTCCCGTCAATGGCACATACTCTGTCAGAGCAGTGGTTCACATCATATGAAGATACCAAAAATTGAGTTGATTCGTGGATAGCCTTAAAAGATAAGGAGTTCTTCAGACTTGAAATCCGAACGCTGCCTGAAAGATGGAAAAATATCGTTGCTAGTAATGATTTTACTATAAATATTATTTTATTGACAAAAAAAAACGTCAGAGACTTATTTGTACTCCTAATATATGATATACAATCTGTCCAGAAAACCTTATAAAATATTAATCCTGGAGACGAAGAAGGTCATGGTCTATTAGAATAACTAAACTTGACCTCAGTAAAAAATTTGTGGTTTTCCTGTATTTTCGAGTTTAAAATTATTTGGAAATATTCTACCTTGGCACCACTTTTTTTTCCTTTGAAACAATTTTTTTTTTTTTATACTGAAGAACAATGCTAGCACATCTATGCAATAGGTCATCTATGGCATTTATTTCTGTTCAAAAAGGAAACAATTACATTTGACTTAGGCCCTCTTCACTTTTCGATGCCATATTTTAATCTTTTGCCATAAAAAAAAGTGCTATACAAACATAAACATTCATGTAGAAATTTTGTGTATTTCATGCAGCTTACATAATAGTCTAAATTAAAGAATAATTTCTTTTTAAAGGAAAGTTACAGCCACTAGAGAAAAATAAGGTATAAATTTTAAATAAGTACAATTTCAGTTTCTATCAAGCTAGTGATGTGATACATGCCTGTAATATGGGTGTCAAGTGTGGGGGGATATGTGGGTAGGGGAGCCGCATTCCTTATGACTGCCTATAGATAATAAGAATTAGGGGGCAAACAGTTCATTGCAATACATTTGGGTCTTTATTGTCTTGTTTCCATATTTTTATTATTGACTGCTTTTGGTTTTACCTTTGTTTAATTGATTGGGTTTGTATATTTCTGGAACATAACGATTTTAGTTTGTAAATTTTACTTACTTTGCGTGGTGTTGTGGCCTTTAAGTATTAATAATGATAATCCTCTGGGCCTACTCGAACATTGTATTATATAGTGATTTTGATATATTGCAATAATAATAAGTATGCCATATATTAAGTATACGCCGCGAGAGTATACTCCGAGGCATCTTATTTATGGTGAATGCAAAGGAAACGTTTCAGCTGCTGCAGCTTTTTATCGTGGAAGGTATTTGAATGCATCGCATCCTAGTCCCAGAGTTTTTGTACGAGTGCATCAAACATATTTCGAAGGTAGAATTCTTGGTAATCGAGGTAGTGAAGGACGATCACGTCATGATTATGATGAAGAAATGCTTACAAAAATTGAATACAATGAGAAATCGAATGACGAACTGAAAATAGAAAATTTACAGTACATAACATATTATACCCATACCATATATAACATGTTAAAACATTATCATCCAGAGACTATTTGAAAAGGATATTTTTCTGCCGTAAAATGCTCTAATTACATCGACAAGATCCTGATTTTTTGATAAAATTTTGTGAACAGATGAAACTACTTGTACAAAAGATGAATACATGAATATGCATAACCTGCACATTTGAGCATTAGAAAATCCTCATGCAAGGAAAGTAGGCAAATCATATATCATTTTAAAATAAATTTATGGACAGGTATTTTAAATAGTAAGATGTTGAGTAAAAAAAAACCCTCATGCAAGAAAAGTAGGCAGATCACATATTATTTTAAAATAAATTTATGGACAGGCATTTCAAATAAGAAGATAATTATTGGACTAAATGCATTGTCGTCAACTTTGAACAGTGAAGATTACTTGATTTTTTTAAGAAATCAATTACTGGTTCTTTTAGATAATATACCGATACAATTACAATAAAATATGTGGCTACAAAACGATGGTTGTCCAAGCACACTACAATATTAACATAAGAGCATATTTGAACAAAAATTATGCAGGAAATGGATCGGACACCTCATACTGATTTTGTAACCAGTTTGATCACCTGATTTAAATCCTTGTGATTTCTTTTACTAAGGTTGTATGAAGGAAAGTTTATTTAAGAGCTAGGCAATATCAATAATGTAGCAGAATTACGACAGCGAATTTATAAATCAGCAGATATGATAAATTCTCGAAGCACTTTATTACTTAAACAATCATTTCTATGGAAATATCCTATGTGTATTAGAGAAGGAGGAAGACATTTCGAATATTTATTATGATAATTTCCAACAAATACACATTTAAAAAATGACTTGCTTAATTTAATATCTACTTAAAGAAGGTGCTTAATATCACTTAGAAGAATAATTCTGTGCTATTTTGTCACAAAAAGGTAATTTTTAAAGAGAAACTGAAATTGTAGTTATTTGTAATTTATAACTTATTTTAGTCAAGTGGCTGTAATTTTCCTTTAAAAGCAAATTATTCTTAAATTTAGACTATGTAATTTGCTCGAAATACACAACTTTTTTATATATGCTTGTTCTTGTTTGTATATTATATTTTTTTTCTATGGTGAAAGATCAAAATATGGCATCGAAAAGTGAAGAGGATCTAAGTTGAAAATTACTAACAAAAAAAAAAAAAAATGTGAAAAAGGAATCATATCTATGCAAAAAGAAAAATGGTGCCAAGGTAGTATTTTCCCAAAAAAATTTAAACTCGAAAATACAGGAAATCTTTAAAATTTTTACTGTGTTCAAGTTTGATTGTTCTGATAGATCATGACCTGCTTCGACTCCAGGATCAATATTTTATAAGGTTTACTGGACAGATTGTGTGTGTGTAACATAAAAATATTGTTGTAATAGAGCGCGATGACGAGTCGAGAAGCAGAGGGACCGGGCGCAGCGGGCGCGGCGGCCGCGCCATGAAACGTACTCGGTACGGGTTGCGGGCCCGCTCTAGCGACTCGGAAGACGAGGAAATGTCACGCGGCCCGCGCCGCCGCACTAAGAAGCGTGCCAACGCGGACGCCGGCGCGGCACGTGACGGCAGCGTGGAGGAGCAGCGACGCTCCGCTCTCACAACGCACATGAAATTGTCTTCGAACTTGTTGCCACTGCCGCCGCCATTGAGGTTGTTCGTCAATCTAGGCCGTGCGTACTGATGTAGTTTTTTTAGGTCCAAGATGGCTAAAGGTTTGAGACGTTATATATAATAGATTTATAAATGTGTATAAAATACGATAAACTTTCTGACTTATCAACCATCAAGTGAATTTATTACATTATTGCAAAATATTAATACAATATTATAGCTTCAAATTTTGTAATGAATGATGAGATTGATGGTTGATGTTGAAAAGGAAATAATGGTGTATGATTAAGATTTTTTTTGTGCAAAGAGAATATATTTAGTTTAAAATAATTAATTATTTCATTTAGTTATTGATGTAAACATGTAAATATTGGAAAACATTTTATTGTTGGTAAGTATATTATTAAAACTTATAATGTGCGCTTGTTTCTAAATTTTTTTCTGCTTGATAAAATCTAGTGATGGACATAAATCCATCCTAAATCATATGATTTCCCTGAGTATGATTTCTGCAGAATACGCTAGTTGAATAATATATTTCAGATTCTCTTATGAATGACAAAACATAGACTTAAAATTGAAATTACTGATTAGCCCAATCTTGACGTGCTTCTTCTATTGGCTTCTTTTAGAAGTTTTGTATGATAATAGTCATTTATGATTTGAGGCATACAACTTAAAAATATGTTGTAATGCGGTCAAAGGATAAAAGTTATTAGAAATTTTAAATAATGAGTGCAAATATTAAAATTGAGAATGAAAATTCACATAATATTGTTGATGAATGCTAAATCCAGTCAAATAATTTCAGATGTGGATTGTGTTGCATTTTAAAAGTGTATTATTGTTTTCACTATCATTGTAATGTATGTTGTGTCCTATTACTAGTTATATATTAAAAGTGACATTTATTTTAATATTACTTATGTTACTTCTACTAATCGAGTTGTTTAATGTTGTTTAAAAATCATTTTTTTTTTTTGGTTTCATAATTATTGTTTGTTTAAAGGAGAATGCCCATTGTAAAAATGGTAATATTGGACTAGAATTAAAATTGGTTTATGGCAGAGGTCACTTATGATTATTTTGTTAAGTTATCAAAATGTATTTTGAAGAGTAATCAATATTTTATTGAAATTTAATTAGTTTACATTATACTATTATACCCTTACTGAGGACATTAAGAAAATGAATATTTGTAGAGTGAAATAAAGTTTTAAAAGAAAACTCTCAAAGATTTATCATTTTGGAAATGGACATTATGAAAATTAAGTAGGCCCATGTCCCTTTGTAAATTGGGCATTCTCTCTTAAAATATACTTAATAACCTACCATAACGAGATTGTGCCTTAACAGGCTTTCTCTTTGTATATAAGAAATAATAAGGGTTTGTCTCAATAAAAAAGTTCTCATTTTATAATACCAATGTTTTACTTCCCTTGATAGAGAGAAGTACTTTCACAGGATTACTTTTCTTTATGATAGTAATGTTTATGAATATTTTTAACTTTGTACTATGCAAATAAAACCAGTGCATTTAGATAATACATACATGACCGTTTATTTTAAAATTTATGAAATTTTCGGTGGGTACTGCATTCTGTTACAGAAGCTTATGATACACTTGTACAATATACACAATAGAGAGCAAGCGATAATTATTAGGCAAAAGTCATGAGCGCGGCGCGAGTGGAGCATGTATTTCGGACGGGTAGAGGCGATCGGCGTGCGGCGCGTCGCAGGCGCTGAGCGCATCGAGGCGGCGGACCGGCCGTGGCGTGCCTCTCCCTCCTTCCCTGAATCGCTCCCACCTATCACCGCCGCTTCCGTAACTTCTCTTCACTGGTTTCTTACCTCCAGTTTCGGTACTACGAGGACTATCGTCTTCTACCTGCACGCGCGAACCGGGCGTATTAGCCGTCTCTGTTTCACTGCCAGTCGCTAGAGAATGCGCGCTACGCGCTTTATGCAATGACAATCGGACCGGCTTGCGTGGGGGCGTCGGTCGCACTTTTACTTCGGATTCGGAGACGCGCTCGTCGAATGTGTCATGGCGTGTGAGCTTCACCAGCGCCGGCTCTGATCCGTAGTCGGGCTTACGCGATCTACGACGCTCGTCACCGTTGGGCCAATCGGAACACTCCGATTCGAACTCCGACGATTTAGCGCTACGTGAATGCATTTTGGATGACCTTCTACTCGACTTGTGCGCATTTTCTATAATTTTGCCGTCGATTCGATGATTCATGTAGCGTCGCTCGGATTCTTCCTCGAGCTGTTCTAAGCTATCGTTTTTATTCTTCGTTTTACGAGAACGCTGCGAGCGTTTTAACTGCTCGATGATGGATAAAGTCTTTCTTTCAGCCCAATTGGTCTTTTTAATAGTTTCATGGATACGATCGGCCGCGTCGCGCCGACACCTTTCTGCGAGCTCCACTGCGGAGTCTGGCTCTGCTTCGCTGCAGGAGTGGTGTAGATCGTCGTAGCCCGAAGCGCCACGTCTGTCGCTTTCGATTCGCTGGCGCTCGATGTGTCTGCGGTTGCGCTCAATGATGCGAAGAGCGGCGTCGGTGTCGGCGCGATAGTCGGACGTCATATGTGAACTATGCGTTGGATGTGAATGCCGCGGCCGACCTGTGCGGTGGTCCAGGCTGTGCGAGCTGTGAGAACGGCGCTGTGGACCAGCAGGAGGTAGAGGTGCCGGCGAGGTGCGTGATGATGCACTCGATCGTGGTCCTATCACGGGCAAACCATTTTCAGTGGAATCTAGGCCGGGCAGCTTAGCAACGATAGCCGTGATATCGGGTCCTTTTTGGAACACTTGTACTTCAGATTTTGCACTAGATCTAACATTTGATCCTGGTTCTGCGCCAATGCTAATATTCGTCACATTCTTTTGGCAGTCCGTCAGTGGAGAGTAGCGGCTATCGTAATTATCTGGGAAATGAGACTGCGCGCGCCTGGCGAGCAGTTCTGCGACTTGTTCCTCAAGATAAGAAATTCGGTGCGTTAGGCGCGTGTTGTCGGTTTTGAGGCTTGCTTTGGTGCGTTCAGCATCTTCAGCTGCTGCACGCAATGATCCCAATTCAACTCGGAGCGACGTCACTTCCGTCTGTGTAATAGCGGGGGGCATAGGTGGGGTGCGCGGGCGCAGGCGAGGCATGGCTCGTAGCAACACTAGACGTGCTGGTGTTGGTGTTAAGCGCAATGCGCGTTCTAGTTCATCCATACTGCGGCTCGATACGAGCGACACCCCATTCACTTCCAAAACCCTAGGATTTGTTTACATTATTAAATATAAGAAAATAGATAGAAATCGTGTAGAAAAAATATTGTGTGCGACGTTGATGGTTGTATAGTGTGCACTGCGCCTAATTAAATTTGAACAGTATATATGTAGTTAAAGAAAAAAGTAAAAAAACACTAATACTTAATGCTCTAAAAAGCAGACTTAAAAGTAGTTAATATTGCGTAAGGAAAGTAAAAAGTGGGAGTGATTTTTGTTGAAATGACATTATTGTATTCGCCACCAAACGAAACAATTAAGATTTCTAAAAGGCGTGCTATTGATATGTATTTTTGAGATAAAAATTTAAATATGATACAAAATAATATAAGCTATATATATTTCACAAATAAGCTTGTTGGTTTCGAATGCAAATGTAAAATTCTAGCTATAGTGCGATCGCCGTCATGACTACGTTAGATGCCAATTTGAACAGCTCAAAAGGAAATTTATAAATATATTAAATTAGAATTTAACTCGCAAGACTTGCCTTATTCAAACAAAATTTTAGGTCATTCCCAAGCAGAAAATTTTCCTGGGCATTATATGTGAGCCATAAGGAAAAATATTGCCATCATATGTGCAGTGAGCACTCCGTATGCGTTTTACACAAAATTATAACATTTGGAGTTTGAATACGGTGCGTCCAATATGGCTGCATTGATCATAACCGTCCACATAGGCTATCCAAGAGAATAGCCGGAGTGAACTCTATATCCAAAACTCTTATTGTCTTTACTCTATCCATATTCTTACATAATATTTATTTTTTGCACACCAAGAGTTCTAATTGCTTTAGAATTAATGTTTTAGAGCTATATAGTTACCTTACTAAGATTTGCTATTCTATTACTCAATTATATAAAACTATATATATATAAATTCAAAGCGTCCGAGATATACATTGCGGCAAAGATATCTCTATGGCGTGATCACGTTTATGCTGTATGCGCCATCTATTAGCGACATTAAACATTGTACTTAGTACATGATTAATAATGTTATAATAATATTGCATCACAATATAAATGGGGACTATTAATTGGTTTACCTCCTCTGAACAGAAAAATCTGAATATATTGCAAATTAAGAAATCTCAATAAATTTCATCATAAATACTTTAGGTGCCTCTACATTTGGCCGGATTTGATGGCCGGCTTATGTGAGCCCATACGCTTTAAGGTACGCCCACAAGTTTTGTACCTTGGGTTAGGCTACGAATTTCGTCAACATTAAATACATAACGAGCTTTAAAAAACTACTTTTTTTTGTTTATTGCTTATTTTATGAATAAATATTTCGAAAGTTAATTCTAAAACAGATAGTTTTAGAATAGATAGGTATCGATGCTATGCATTGACATTCGAACCTGTCCCCGGGAGCGGGTAAGGGTGCTTCGGTAGGCGCCGATGAGGGCGCGGGTCGGACCCATTCTATGTACAGCCCCGGGCCGGCGTGCGGCGCGCTGCCCCAGGTGCCTTCGCGCATCTCCGCACACACCACCATCGCCGACTCGCCGCCACAACCGTGCACCGCACTACATATAACACAAGGAAATATAAGCACAATAGGCAAACATTATAATATTAAATTGCCTTATACAATTCTCACTGATGTGGATCCTGTAAAATGACAATAAAAATAAAATATGTGGATTGTACAGTATAAATTTTCTTAATACTAGAATAGTTTATACCTTAATATAATACTAGCTTGTGCCCGCGGCTTCGCCCGCGTGGACTTTGAGCACATTCCTTTATCTTTTGTATCGACCGTTTACGATCTCAATCCCAATGCTGATTTCGATACCAATTTGACTCACTTTTGACTTTGATCGCAGTCTCGCTTTTAATTCAGAACCCGGTCTCGGACTAAGTAGATTAGGGTTAAGAAGCCCCGCTCTGATTTCTGACCTCGGCAACGTTCCTTTTTCCGATTCCGAACATGCTCTTGGTCCTAATTTTAATTCCACACCCGATTCCAACATGGTTCCTTTCTCGATTCCGTCCTCATCCGGTCTCGACTTCGATTCTGCTCTCCGTCTTTTTGCAGTATCGATTCCGCTACCGCTCACGGTTCTGATTTGAACGAAGCTATTACCAAAATAAAATTCAGGCTCTATTACTCGGAGTTGATGTAGGTTTCTATAAGTGGAAGAAGTTTTAAAATCTGTAATAGCAAAATGTGCAGATGACGCCATATCGAAATGTTTATAGTCTATTTTATAATCTGTCAATCTTCTCCTGTCTAATAAAGTATTTAACGTGGGATCCTCTTAAGTAACGGGTAAGATGCGATGTTTTGTTCAGAGAAGTGATTTGTGAAATATAGTATACCGGTTATCATCGGTGGCACGTGTATATGGTGGTTATAGGATCCTTTTTTTTCACCCCTACAAGAGTGAATGTCCGATATCTGGATACGCAGACGGCGGTTTGGAAGTGCACAGTGTTCCATTACTGAGGCAGCCTCAACCCGCAACATTTCTTCTAACATATTTGCTAGCACTGTCTACTGCCGAGGTTTCATCACAGATGTGAGACCAAGAACAAATTTAGGTAAGAAGTGATCCCAGTTCAATATTCGAAATCAGGTACCTACCTTAGTCTCTTTGTACAACATTTGATTGTGAACATTATTAAGTTTGATTACATATCTTTTTTTCGGCACTTGCTTACGGTTGGCGCCCATTAATTGCACTGTAATCATGTACAATGTTTATCATATATCTCAATTAATAAAACAGGTAATTTAGACCTAAGTTGAACCCTATTATATGCCACAGGTCACATAAAAAACAACCACACGCCCTGAACCTCATGTCTCATTGAACATAAATTAAATATTCTGTATTGTATCTTTACGCTTTTATTTGCTTATATTGGCAAACTCACTAATAAAAAGTACAGCCTATACATGAGTTATAAAAAAACACATACACAAATGCCAAGAAACAGATAGACAGACAGTAGCCTATTTACGCAATCACATGTTCTTACTATCGGTACACAAATTTTCATCAAGGTCAGTGAAACCTTTTTATTAATTATAGAAAAACGTACAGACAGACAAACCAGAAAACAATAGCCTACCATTTACAAAATCAAATGTTCTTACTGTATACCAATTTTAATCATAATCAGTCAAACCGTTCTTACGTTACAAAAACACATACAGACAGACAGACACACAGTAAAACAATAGACAGTGGCCTATCATGTGCGCAACTACATTTTATTATTGTACACCAATTTTCAATTCGATCGTCCGAGACGTTCTTGAATTATAAGAAAACATACAGACAGATAGACAGACAAAAATAAAAAAAAATAGTAGAACGTGAATCACTGCATCATAGAATGAGTATCTATCGCAAAATTAGATGAAAAAAAATAAATGTACAGACAGAGCCAATAGATTTATATAGTGGTATAGATTAAGATATAAAATGGGACATTATTAAGCGATTTTTGAAAATACTGTACATATAATGAAAAAAGTAGAGAGGGCAATTCTGTAAATTAAAGATATTAAAAAAAACGGGATATTAGAAACTTTGACAATATGTATCAATGTTTTTAGTATTTTTGTCTACGCGCCCATAAATTTGTTCGCAAACTCCGCTAAAACTATTTAACAGAATTTGATGAAATTTGATATCGTAGTAGTTTATACCTCGAAATAAAATAAAGGATAGGCTTTTGTTACATTTCGTTACATGACGTTTTTTAACATATGCATATTTAAGACAGAGACTAGACGGAAAGCTGATTTGGAATGAAAAGCGAAGTCAAGATGGGAGTCAAAAGCAGGAACGCGATCGGGATCATGGTTAACAACGTGATATGTCGATATAAAAGGTGAAAGAATTCATTCGACGTCCACATGGACGTAACTGCAGTCGAGAGCTAACTATAAATATTGTAAACGTTTTTAGATTTTTTTATAGAAATATGAAATTTTAAAAGATTATTCTATTTGTAATACCTATATATCTATTCTACCAATAAAAAACTACACATTGAAGAGAATTTGAAACAGAACCCTTAGAAAGTTGAAATAATTGTGGGGATCATAATTTGATCAAGCTCTTCAATATACTTAACAAACATACATACATAACTAGATAACGTAAATTTTATTTTCTGCAACGACTATTGAAGCCTACTCTGTCGTTTTTTCTAGATGTTTGTAGGTGTTGTCACATGAATGAGGCAGTGTGGAAATTTTCCCACGTGTGCTGGTCACGCGCCGTGACGACGCGCTCCGACGCTCTCGGTAACTATACGTAATTATTACTTGTTTACCGTTAATTCGATCCTGAAATCGTTCACCACAATGTAGTGTAACAGCACAAGCTGTTCTTGGACTATATTGATAATAATAGTACCGTTTTATCTCGTAAAGTTGTTAATAGGCACTAATATTAATATAATTTGTAAAGGCTAGAAAAGGAATATAAACACGTAAAATTTCTTATTCCTTAAATATTTAAAATACATATAACCTTTTTTTTTTTATTTTTGGTGTCGGTATCAACCAATAAATGTATTTGGAATGAGGTTATCTTCGTAATTCGCCATCACTCCTACAAGATACCCCCCGGCGGTTTTTGCATAGCATTAACCAAAGCATCGTAACGTAAGATACTATCTTCCTCCTGTGATTCTGCCCACAAAGACAAAATGAATTTCTTCGTCTTATATATCGACCGAATACGACATTTAATCATGATCCCGATCGTTAACCCGTTCCCGATTCCGATTTCGGTCCTGTTCGCGATACCAATTTGATTCTAAACCGGATCTCGATTTAAGTAGGTTCCAATGTTGATCCTACTTTATATCCCGATTTCAGGTGTCGATTGTGTTCTCCATGCTGATTTGTATCACTCAATTCTAACCCGATCTCGAATTAAGTAGGTTCCAATATTGATCCTACTTTACATCCCGATTCCCATCTCGATGTCGATCCTGTTCTCGCTGCTAATTTGTACCACTGGATTCTGAACCCGATCTCGATTTAAGTAAGTCCCAATTCTGATCCCGCTTTAGATCCCGATTCCCATCTCGATGTCGATCCTGTTCTGGATGCTAATTTGTACCACTGGATTCTGAACCCGATCTCGACTTAAGTAGGTTTCAATTCTGATCCCGATTTTAATCCCGAAGTCGATCCTGTTTTCCATGCTAATTTGTACCACTGGATTCTGAACCCGATCTCGATTTAAGTAGGTCCCAATTCTGATCCCGCTTTAGATCCCGATTCCCATCTCGATGTCGATCCTGTTCTCGATGCTAATTTGTACCATTGGATTCTAAACCCGATCTCGATTTAAGTAGGTCCCACTTCTGATCCAGCTTTAGATCCCGATTCCCAACCCGATGTCGATCCTGTTCTCGATGCTAATTTGTACCACTGGATTCTGAACCCGATCTCGATTTAAGTAGGTCCCAATTCTGATTCCGTTTTAGATCCCGATTCCCATCTCGATGTCGATCCTGTTCTGGTTGCTAATTTGTACTGGATTCTGAACCCGATCTCGATTTAAGTAGGTTTCAATTCTGATCCGATTTTAATCCTGAGGTCGATCCTGTTTTCCATGCTAATTTGTACCACTGGATTCTGAACCCGATCTCGATTTAAGTAGGTCCCAATTCTGATCCTTTAGATCCCGATTCCCATCTCGATGTCGATCCTGTTCTCGATGCTAATTTGTACCACTGGATTCTAAACCCGATCTCGATTTAAGTAAGTCCCAATTCTGATTCCGCTTTAGATCCCGATTCCCATCTCGATGTCGATCCTGTTCTCGATGCTAATTTGTACCATTGGATTCTAAACCCGATCTCGATTTAAGTAGGTCCCACTTCTGATCCAGCTTTAGATCCCGATTCCCAACCCGATGTCGATCCTGTTCTCGATGCTAATTTGTACCACTGGATTCTGAACCCGATCTCGATTTAAGTAGGTCCCAATTCTGATTCCGTTTTAGATCCCGATTCCCATCTCGATGTCGATCCTGTTCTGGTTGCTAATTTGTGCCACTGGATTCTGAACCCGATCTCGATTTAAGTAGGTTTCAATTCTGATCCCGATTTTAATCCCGAGGTCGATCCTGTTTTCCATGCTAATTTGTACCACTGGATTCTGAACCCGATCTCGATTTAAGTAGGTCCCAATTCTGATCCCGCTTTAGATCCCGATTCCCATCTCGATGTCGATCCTGTTCTCAATGCTAATTTGTACCACTGGATTCTAAACCCGATCTCGATTTAAGTAGGTCCCACTTCTGATCCCGCTTTCGATCCCGATTCCCATCCCGATGTCGATCCTGTTCTCGATGCTAATTTGTACCACTGGATTCTGAACTCGATCTAGATTTAAGTAGGTCCCAATTCTGATCCCGCTTTAGATCCCGATCTCGCTCTCAATTCTGATCTCTTCTTGTTCCGATTCCGGTCACGATCTAGATTCTAATTTTGGTCCCAAAGTCGATTACGCTTTTGATCCCATTCTATATTTCCCATTCTATATTCCCCCAGTTTCGGTTCTCGATTTAGCGCTTTGTCCCGTTAGCGATTTATTCCGTTACCAGTCACACTTCCAATTTGGACGAAATCGGGGAAAAGTCTGGTATTGAAATAATTTCTTTACTGTATTACGTGGAGATAGTGTTGTTTTCTATAAGTGAAAGAATTACACCACGAGTTTCATAGTAATAATGTAAATACTTCAAGCACGCAAAAATAAAACCAAGAAAATACACACTCATTTTTATACATTACACAACTCCGCTCCCTCAATGTAATTGTGAAACACGCATCTCACCAGTTTTCAATCTTACCTCGCTCCATAAAAAATTAACAAAAAAATCAAACTCCCGTAATTTTGATATAAAGAAAATTATGTATACATTAAAACTTTTTAGAGAATTAATTTCGTTACAGTGTAAATTTGTCAAGCTTTCTTAAGGATAATTCACTAAAAGTCTATTTCACGAATTTCATAAAAGATACACGCTTCCTGTAGGATTCAATTCTTATGCTATCTTATAGGAACTGTGCATTTTCCCGGGACAAAAAGTAATTTATAACATTTTTTGACTCCTAAACTACCATAATGCATAAAATCATGTCTATCCCTTGCTATGTGAAAAACAAAAACGAATCTCTCCCACGGGAACCGTACATTTTCCGGGATAAAAAGTAGCTTATGTGCTATTCCAGACTACAATCTATCTCTGTGCCAAATGGCATCCAGATCCGTTCAACCGTTCCGGCGTGATTGAGCAAAAAACATCCATCTAAACTTTGGTATTTATAATGTTAGTATAGTATAGATGTTCAGCCACTAACAGAGCACTCGTCGATAAAATACCTTTATTTACTGCCGTTCAAACTATTGGGATTCGGCATAAAAAGTTCACGAGCCATAGTAAATAGTTATAATAGTAATGTTAATATCGAAAAAAAAATACAATAATGTATTTCAAGTGAAATTCTATTATTAGCTATGAGTAAAGATATTTTTGATCTGATTCAATATTACGAGTGGAATTTGATTGTAATCGAGATGAAGACTCAGATTGGAATCGCCAGCGGGACAAACGACCTTATTGTCTGTGACTTAGGAGGTAGAAAATGCCGGTGGAGCCGCACCACGTCGCCGCCGCGCCACCTCATTTTATTAGGTCTGCCGCGATGCTGTATTTTAGAGGAACTGAACATGTTTCGTGCGAGCTAGGGTGTTGGAATGGGGTACGGAGAGCGTGTAGCTAATTGTATTATTGTTATACATGACGAAATTTCGCATATGAACGGTAAGATAAACGTTCGATCGTTAGAGTTCTAGTAAAGATGGTGGCGGTGCGGGGCAGCGGCAGCGGACTTGCCTACTTCCATGTTTCAAACAAATCGACTACTAATTTAGCAATGATAATGATTCCTGTTAGTCAGAGAGAGAGAGAGAGAGAGAAAAAGATGGGAATGATTTCTCTCGACATGACAGCGAGATCGTGTGCTACCCTTAGTATAGAATGGATATAAAAAATGAAAGGATTCGTTCTAAGTCCACGCGAGTGGCGACGCGAGACTGTGACATAATCTTATAACTTAACTAACATAGAAACGTTGAAAATATTTAGAAAAGGAAAAAAGTCAAGAAAATCAATTTGATGTGTTATGTTCCTCAGAGGAGATACATGACCTAGTAAGTACTAGGCGATTCCTAGTCTACTGACGTCGGTACATGTTGTTATACGGTCTAAGTGTTCTTTACTTATAATCACTGATGTTTGTGTCCTTAAATAAACCTTAATCTTATCTAGTGTATAGATAGTCTTATCTAGTGTATACATATAGATATACATATATCTCAATGACTAAAATTAATTGTAGGTACAAGGGATCAAGGAAGTGAAGCGCAAGGCATACTTCAATAGCCATTCCTTCCACATGGCGATCGAAGTATGCCCCCCTTTTCCGTCACGTAGACTTTCCACGGTCTTTGAGTAAAATCCTTGCCAATGATCCGTATACAGTACAAAGCATGAAACTTTGCAGCTCTGAGTTGGATGCGAATGATATACTGCGCAGGTATTACGTTTCCCGAGCCTTCCTTCTTCTCCGCCGCATTCCTATTCACGCCATTGCGACGCTTCCGTGATGAACTTCACAACGGCAAAGTTTCGTGCGTTGTACTGTACTATGCATATAACAAAAAAGATTTAAACTTTCTACTAACAAAGTCTTTTTATATAAACATTAATTTATTTAGTGTTTGTTAATGTTTATCAATTGTACTAATTTTTCATCTTTTGATATATTTTTATACGTTATTTGCAAGAAATACGAATACAAATTGAACCATGTTTATTTATGTGTACGACGGTAGCAATGCAACTAGTGATTTAAATAGTGTCATCTAGCTAATAATTACAACGACTGTTTTTCATTCAAGATTAAAAAAAATCCAAAGGTATATAACTATCAAATAAGCTACCAACACTGAAATGAAATGTTTCCAAACTCAGAAATCTAGATATGGAATTATAAAAAATATATATAATTTTAATTGTATACGTTCGATTTTTATTTGGCGCAATTCTTAAAATTAAATAAAATCGGTGATTTTTTTTATTCAGTACCATTGGGTAAACTCTAGTTTTGTCTCCGGCCGAGATTTTCCCAGCGATCCGACAGCCGAACGAGCTCTTCTCGAACGAGGAAAAGCCCGTCCGTGCTAATGTAACTAACATAACAATTACGGCAATTTGTAGCGCGCTATCAGCCGAAGCCGATCTGAGATGGCCGCCGGCGGAAATCGAGCGCCGACTGCTGATTTAATTGAAGAGAAAACGACGCGCCCGTTTACACGTGCCACTTCTGCCCCATTGTGTCGCGACCGCGCGACCGCCCATCAGCGCGCCGGGACTCGCACGTAATTACGTATGTCCAATGCCATTATTAACTCGGAAAACGGCCTACTACTATGTCGCCCTTCCACTATTGAATAATCTATATATATTAATTTTATATCTAGAGCTTCATGCAAACGATGACGAATAATGTGGAATATTACTACTGTACGCCCTGGCTTCACTAGAAATTCAGTAGTACATTTAGATTCCTTCACTTCATCTGACGCGTGATCAGCTTGAAATCAAGTAACGGGACTATTTCGTTTTTAAACGATGGTTTTCCTGGTCACAAATGCAAAAATGAGTACGTATCTAGTTACAATCGTCGGGTCCTTTTACTTCATGTAAAAGTAACCGTGATTTTAATTCCGTTGAATTTCTGTATGGATTCTTATTGAATATAGTCATACACGCGCTATTGAAGTATATTTACTACGGGATCAATCCCATCTCACTGATAATGATTGGTGTCGGAATTAAAATATCCGTTTATCTAGAACTACGACAATTTTTTATGAAGTTCGAGTTATGCTTAGAGGCAACTATCGATTAGAGTATTTTTTTTAGATAAGAATAGTAGATTAGATTTGTAGATAAAAATCGATTACCTGTAGAGCGTGGCACTGGCGGCGGCGGCGCGCGCGTCGGCGTGCTGCAGCAGCGCGGTCAAGGCGCGCGCTTGCTCCGACAGCGACAGCAGCTCCAGTTCCTCCCGTCCCACGCGGTACTGCAGCTCCGCTTGCTCGATACGCGTGTCGATGTTGCTGTGTCCAGATACGTATTATTTAATAATGCGTTTACAACCTATCACCGCACGTACATTATAAAATAAAGAGCATACAAGCACATTTTCCGTACCTTGTGATAATTATTCAAATCTAATTAAATGTACACGACATTCCGTTATAAATGAAATCCTGAATTTTGTTGACGTGATAACATCTTATAAATCGATGAACGCTGGCCGCACGCACGAAAAAGCATGACTCATTGTCGCGTTCCACCTGAGCCGAGTGCGTGAGCGAGAGCGCGGAACGAGCGATAGAGAGGCACGAACATGATCGACCTAAGTGTTCGGCTTGTGACGCATCTATTTCTTTACTGTCTAATTTAAGTAGATAAATATTTGAATTAACGAGTGCAAATAAATATTAATTTACCGAAAACATTGTCATTTTCAATTAGCTCCTTTATGTTATACAAAATAATGATAATTCAATTCAATTCATAAAATAATGCAATTTTTCAGCAATGCTTTCTTATGACATTATCACATAAAATTCTTTACAAACAACCAATTTTTTTATTTTAAAAGTATCTAACGGCAACTATAATCATTGACATTTCCACGTTTTGAAATCACTTATTAATTCTCGTGGTTAGCTTATCGTTGAGATGTCTTAATATGCTGCACAAAAACTGTTTCGGCGTGACGCATTCGGGTGTACTAACTCCGTGACGTGTGTGGTTTCCAGTTGGCGCCGCAGGTCCGCGATGGCGCGGCGGCGCGCCTCCAGCTCGGCGCGCACGGCCGCCGCTCGCTCCTCCAGCGCGTGCCGCTCCTCCGCCGACAGCTCGGGCTCGCTGTCGCCGGGCGGCCGCCGCGCGCCGCCGCCCGGCGACGCCTGCGTCGCCAAACGCGCAGCGCTCAGAGTGGCACTCAGTTGCTTTTTCAAACTGAATAAACAACATCATAAATACTATAATATTATCTAATTCCTCAATATCATCTGCCAAAAGTTCGTACGCACTGAACTATAAAAAATATTGTTTGTATAGGAGACATATTTATAATTTCGTTATGATTTTATAAAGCATCAAGAATGGTCGTAAATTAAAAGGAAGTACTTTTAATTCCGTTTTGCTTATATCGCATGCGCTTGTTTTTATTCATTAAACGTACAATTTTGTATTCAAACTATGTACGTACGTTTCTAGTGATAGCCGTGGTAGTGTAGGAATATGTCTACTTAATATTTAAAGAGATATAGTCCTAGAAGGAATCTACGCGTTCCTGAGAAAAATGGTCTTTACAGACAGACCGACAGCGAAGTGATTGTATAAGGGCTTCTTTTTTATTTAGAGGTGCGGAATCCCAACAAAAATTGTAACAAAGATTAATCACAATTACAATGGTTTTTTAATCTTAAAGAGACAAACGAGCATGCGGGTATTGCACTAGAGAATAATCTATTCTCTAGTGCAAGACCCGCATGCTCGATTCAATCTATAAGATTCGACAGTGACCATTTAGTCACCGTCGGCCACGGACATAGGTACCCAAACCCAGGGGAGTCCCTAGTGCGTTGCCGGTCTTTTAGATAGGATACGCTCTTTTTTAAAAGCCCTTTTGTAGTTGATCGGGAGTACCTCTGATGGTAAATAATTCCAAAATTTTACTTTAAGTGGCAGGCAATTGTGCATAAAGCGCACAGTAGTAAAACACCAGCCGTCAAATAATGGTATTTACAGCGATTGCAGCAACGACGAAATTCAGCGGCAGAAGTAAGATAAATAGTTTTTTATTTCGTTCTCCTCATAATTTATGCGATAAAGCATGCACAGAGATGCAGCAATGCTCTTTTGCAAAAACAACGTGTTGAACTGGGCGGGTCGCCGACGATCCGAGACGCTCGACGTTGGATATGCACTAGAGGCGAGAGTGAGCCGTACCGCAGCTCAGAGGTGACCGCAGAGCTCCGGACCTGGTCCCACATGTGCCGTATAAAGTTGTCTAAGCAATGTCTTTTATGAATGTCTTGCGCCGAGGACGGTACGAGATTACAAGAATAGATATCATATACGATACGAACATATAACATTCGTGGCTCAACTTTCCCGTCTACGCTCTATAATAATTTAAGGATTGGAAAACCGATCGTGAGTTTTTAACTACATTGTCCCACTTGCGTTTATTCTTCATTAATATATTTCTTTTGTGTAATATACATTGATTGTATATTACAATTGTAGATTCTTTAAAGATACAGTCGGAACTATCTTGAGGGATGTTACGAAAAATTTCGGGTAAATCACAGGAAGTGCAAATGTAATATGGTTAGAAACTCGCGGCCGACTTCCAGACGGCGCGGTCGCGTGCTCACCTCTGTATCAGCGAGTCCTTGTCGGCGAGCGCGTCCCTGAGCGCGTCCAGGTCGCGCGCCAGGTCGCGGCCGCCCGGACCGCGCCGCCGCCGGCCCCCCAGCGACACCTCGATCGACGCCATCTTGGAATTAGTGGATTTTGTAAGGGTTAATTCGCGTGAAAAAGCAAATCGAAAACTATTCGTTCGCTTACACACCTACGGCCGTTCGTACGATAAAAAATTTTACTAACAACTCTGATAACGTTTATGAATATTTTTAAATCCATCGCAATTCTCCTATATTTAAATACATAACAATTTTTTTTCATAATTTAATTGGATATCATTAAACATAAGATAAATTAAGGTCGACGCCTCATCACTCGCAGTAGAAAAATTATTCTTTTTATCATCAAAAAATATTGTTGAAAAACAAAGTTAATACTTTGTTAACGCTAGTACAAATATATTTACAAAAAAAAAACTTAAACGTATAATAATAAAAGCACGCAATAAAATATCCTTATCCATAAAATACATCGAATCGAGCTCAACGTCGATAGAAACGCTGTTAAATTCCCGAATGAATATGAGTTAGACCTTTAAATGTATGTAAATTTTATTGCTATTGGACAGAGGGATGTACGCATGTGCGGTAGATTCTCGACCGCCTGCGCCGCCTTATCGAGACAATGATCGTTTACGCTATCACCAAAACTTTGGTACGAATAGTACCTAACCTTTTTGACATAGGTTTTTACGTTATAACTTTAAAAGATCAGTGGAACGGGAATCGTTAATTACTGTAAATCGACTCTGGAGTCTTACATGATTTTTTTGTTCGTAAAATTATTATTATCAGCTTTTTTTAATTAGATATAATTATTACTTATGTTTAAGCTGCAATTTTTATTATAAAAACTATTCAAATCGACGTTTTCTACTCGAATCGGTTTTATGGAAACTGTATTTCAGTAAAATTTTATATTTTTTAATAAAAAGAATCAATAACTACAAGCTTATAATATTAAAAATAGTTTGTTCAAGACATGGTTTAATATTTTGAGAGGAATAGTATAAGAACCAAAAAGTGCTTTTTTATGCCTATATTTAACGTTATAATTACAGAACGTTTCGATTTCATGTTAATGTTTTGTTTAGGATTTTTTTACCCTTTGTTTGTTTTTCTTTATCTTTCAAAATTTCTTCTACTCTTTTTTCTACTTTTAAAATATTTATGATACTCTCTTAGAATGTTGTCAACTTCACGTCGTTTCCGACTTTTGTTCATTATTTCCATTTGATACTAAGCCAGCAGCGCTATAATCTGAATCTGTATACTCAGATTATAGCACTTGTTTGTTATTATAGTCACATCATTATTTTCATGTGAAACCTATGGCAGCGTTAAAAGTAATAGCTTTTGACTTCTCGTCAAAAGTGAATTATTACTATGTAAAATATAATCATCAAACTCAGTGTATTTTATTAGAGTATCGACAGATGGCGTACAATAGATAACGGTGTTAATGCGTATTGTGTTACGTGCAGTATCGATGTGTTCTTCCACTATATTACAATACCTAACTGATTCATCAATTAAATGCTTATTATTTACTGAAATATTTTATAAAAAATTATATCGTTATCTTATTCAAAAGTAATTGACATAGTAGATGTCACGTTACGCAATGATAAAAATACAATATTTCTACTGTCATTTTGCGGTAGAGACAAATCAATCAACTGTCATCCGCGATATCCATTAAGTTTCATCTAAAAATAGAAAATATCCAAATAAATACTAGTAAATAATTCTGATAAATCTACCGTTAAATCTCTAACGACATTTCTATTGTAATTTTAAGATTCTTAAGTTTGAAATAATTTACGTTGATTTACATGAAAATGTAATCTTCACTTTCAAGTTTTAAAATAAAATAATGCGAAAAGTCAGTCCAATACCTATAAAGACGTTTTGGTTATTATATTTTGTTTTATTTATTCATTAAAGTTACAAAAATAAAAAGAACGAAACCACAACAAACTTCTTACCATACGATCTCCATATAAAACACCGACTGCAGCGGAGTTGTCACATTTACGAAGATTGTGTCTATGGTTGGAGTCATTAGATTATTTTCATTATTATTTTCTAGTATTTTTATTATTCTTAAGTAGTTGTTTTATTCCAAGCTTGTCCAGTTTTTTTTCCTATTTTCTCATTACATCAAGACTTTAAATTCGGACATAAGTTTAAGTGGCGCTTTTGTGGATCAAAATGTTGATGTATAACATAATAATATTATAGCATTAATTTAAATTTTAATATTATAAAATCTACCATTTTGTTTAGAATAAAAAAAACCTTTATTTATTCATAAATAATAACAATGTTAAGTATATGGTTTCCTACAATAATTTTGATATATTTTCAGTCGTATTTGGAAATTGAAATAAAACAAAATTAAGTCTTAAATTCCCAGATTATTTAGTAAATCAAGTCTTTTTTTTACTTTATTTTATAAGACCGTAAAGATAATTATGTTTTTATGCAACGCTATTACAGTCTTTCACAAAAATAACACGATTCAACTATCGTTTTATATCTTTGGTGACGGTAGGTACGAGCATTGCAAATTAATCTACTCATATAATAATTATGTTCTTGCACTCGTATAAATCATGTGTTCATTTACTGCTGGGCGCATGTCTCTTCTGACGACAAGGTGTTAGGCCATAAACCCCACTCTGGCCCAATGTGATGATTTTCTCGTGTCTTTTCAAATTTTGGTGAACTTTCTCCAATTTCATCATTATGTTATCTTTTTACTAGGGCGCCATCTGATATAAGTTGCAAATGAGCGAGCTAATAGCTACTTAACTGCCTAAGTGAAATGATGTAAAATAAGCATATTAAGTCGATACCTGTTTGTTGATCACATGTGTAACAAATAAATGTAAATATTAAAAAAAGCGCAAAAAATAAATCAGAATTAAAAAGAGCAAAATTTCTAAAGATCTTACATATGTTTCTATATCTGAAATGATTAACACTCAAACAAAAATAATTTTTTCATTAGTCATTTACATAATTCAAAAACTATAACACTGTTACGTGTAAATACCGTATAATACGATAAAATAGCGTTAGACATGTAAAAAGCACAAATAAATCCGTCACATATATAAGTTTCAATTTATGCGTGCGTTGATATCTTTTCTACTGTGAAATATGTCTGAAGAGACTATTGACGTTTTTATGCAACCAAAGTTAACTCACCTTAGCTTCTAAATTTTCCAGATTGACCACACCGCCGCCATTATTTGTTTCCAGTGTTTGCTAACAGAAAAATATCTTAATTAATAATCTTCATCTCTCGCGAACAGAAATAACATACGTGACTAGGTTTGGTCTTTATTTAGAAATTGAAAAGTGAAAAAGCCCTAAACAAAACACAGTGAAAGATTGCCTTAGAAGGGTTTGAGCGACTTTATATGTACTAGTGGCGTCTGATGTTTTCTAATGTTTTGTAACATCATCTAAACAATATCTGACTAGATAATATTATATAACATCGGATCTATTTGTGTTTCTACGTAACATCATCTGCGCACATCATACTCAAAGATCGTGGGAAGACAGTAGTCGGCCAGATATTTTATCCAACTTCGTTAGAAAGAGGGCAATATGTTCGTGCGCTTTGTAAGTATGTTTGTATTTTCGTATCTTTGTCACTCTGCTCACTCCTACAGCCTACACGGATTTCGATGTCATTAGATCCATCTCTATTTCTTAGGAAACATATTAAAAAGAAGGGTTATGTATTTAGGATAAACGCTACCTATCAGTGATCTAACAACGAGCTCGAATTTACCATTCGTGCGGAAAAGAGAATAGGTATAACCAACGTACATCTGTCAGCGCGGACCCGCCCGCGCACGTGACATCAGACGCAATCGGTGTGCTGCTCTGATTGCGCGTGATGCGCATACGTCTACTTGCACCCGATTAAAATATAATTATGTTAATTACACATGTATTTATTACGATTTGAATATCAGATGCGTATGCAATATGAAAAATATGAAGTCTTATTTCATGGCATCCATATTAGTCAGCTAAAGACTTATGACTAACACTTAATGACATGTTAAATACAAGATATCTACCAAGCGTTTAGTGCTTGTTCGTCGGTTTCGAGTGTTTAATATTTGGCACTAGTTTAGTATGCGACCAATTTGATGTATATAAAATATTCTAGGGAGTTAGTTTCTTACCCTTTCTTTTATCACACGCATTCGTTCTATAGATTTATTTTGTCAGTCTTCTTTCCTTCATTCTTTCCAAATGGCTAAATCAACGCAACATACCTTTTTCTTCTTTAGTCATTACATTTTCTTCCAAACAGCATCGGTCTCTGATATCACTATTCCTGTATCCATCTTTCAAAACACTCTACATATTATGCAAATATCGCATAACAACTGACTAATTATAATTTCATGTTTCTTCTACCATGTATCTATTTTTCACTACCGTGTATAAGTTCAGGGACCAGAACTCCATTATGTATAGACAAACCTAAATGCTTGTCGTGAAACACTTTTACTATTAACAGCAAGCAAGGCCCTATTCACTTTATTTTCTCTCTTTGCAATAATTTCAATCACGTTTACCATCATTTGTAAACAAACCACGCAAATTGATATAATGTCATTTGTGCAACTTTTTTGCTTCTTACAGGTGCATATATTGCATTGAATAATGATTTAGTTTCTCTCAAACACTATGACCTTAGTCTCGCTGACATTTGCTTTTATGAGGAGTATGCCAAAAGCAATTAAACACTTTTTACTTAGTAATTTGATACTGGCAAGTTATACGTTATTGTAAATAATGGTTATTTGGCTATAAATTTAAAAATAGAATATGTATATATTCAAATGTTGTTTCCTTTATAATACTTATTTTTCTGAAAATCTGGCGGGAATTTGCTTGCAATAATAGCACTCAATCGACGTGATTTTTTGAGCTATTATTTATTATGGTTACAAAATACGTTTAAAGCTCCAAGATTGTTTTGAATTTTCGGTGACTCTGCTTGTTCACAAGCAACAGTTTTCAATCGGTTTGCTCAGTTTCAAAAAAAGATGGAGAAGTTTTGAAGATAAAGTGAGGACAGGTTGGTCGTTTGATTTTTTGGATCCAATAAATGCGATATACACCCACCATATTCCCATGACTTATAACATGCATTTTTTTTCCAAAATCAAAGAAAAATTGAAAGGCAAGGTATTTGAAAACAAAGAAAATACACTGGCTGCCTATAATTTCGAAATTTCTGAGGTATGTGAAAAAGAGTGGTGAAAGGTATTTTTAAGTGGTTTAAGCGCATGGAAAAGTGTATACAGGTGAATACTTTGAAAATATAGATATTAGTAATAAATGACAAATATTATAATTTTGAGTATCTACTTTTTTCTTTGGCATATCCCTCGTATAACCTTTTTCTTAATAGAATCATCCATTTCAAGAACCATCGCTTAAAAGTCACACGCCGACGGCGCAAGGATTACTTGTTCATCGGCGTACAGGAAGCATTTGACAGACTGCTCATCCATTCTTACTCTACGCTAATACATTTTCAAGTCATACAGACGGTTATTAACGAATAGGCTTGAATATAGGCGTAGTGAGGCTATATATTCCCTATCTGCTACCTCTACGGAGGTCAATCAAATCAGCACAGCTCTATTTGTTCTGACGCACCCACTGGTACCGCTGAATAGAAATTGCAGTGTCCTCATCAATCCGCCACTCACAACATACATGGATAAGGTTTACCTTTCCACTGTATCGTAAACTTTTTTCAGATTTACGAAAGTACACAAAATCTTTTGGTTGTTGGTTAAAAAATTTCCATAATGTTATCTAAGAAAAAACTAGGTCCATACGCTTCTTCACTTTGTGAAATCCAGCTTGCACAACCCCGATGTTACTATTAGTTTCATTTGCAACTCTTTTGATAATCATTTTTGCATACAGGTTGACAATTGGTCAGTAAAATATACAGACGCTTTTAATATTTTTTTTATTACTTTCCACTTCGTTATGTATTTTCTAACGGAAGAATTCTTCATAATAATGAAAATATATTATCCCTACAAATGTAATTTACTAGTTTTGCTAATTTCCTATCGCATCGCGCTCGTCCTGAATAATTATTATGAAAATCGCTCTCGTAGTAATTGTCGGTTGGCTCCTGTTTTATTGGTAAGTGTCTTAATCGATTCATTCCATACCTTAGTACATTTAAAACCGGTAATACAGGACCGCAAATTATAAAATTTACGCGCTATAATTTGCAATCATAAAGTGAAATGTAATTTAGAAATTTATTGTATTAAATAATGTTTATACTTATTTACTAATAATATAATATTGCGGTGTAGCTGCCTAAATACAGGTATTTGTTTTTTATCCATTAAATTTATATCTGTCAAGGTCTTATTAAATCTTGTTTTGAAGTTATTGTGTAAAGTTTTTCATCATTCCACGGCATCTCCATAATCGTTTTATTAGTGGTAAAAACACATATCGCATTTCTTAAGGTTTTTGTATGAAAATGACCTGATATGTTAAAATATATATTATAATACTTAATATATCTTATATGATTGATATTTTAAAAATAGATCTTAATACCGACATATGTAAATATTACAATATCAGATTTGAATAAGTGGTCAGCTAGATAGCATAAAGAATCCACTTACAAATAAACATGCTTTTTACAAGAATCGTATAAAGAAATCGCCTAGAACGAGCATTTGATGCGTTTCCCGCTTTTTTCCATAACACTTTGTTTATTATATATTACTCTGTGTAACAGATTCTGTAATATTGGACCAATAAGAACATCCTCTGTATTAAAAAATATTTATAGGACACTTGATATATTTATACGCCGAACCATGTTTACTTGTTTAGGTATAAGCTGCGACGTCGAATTGTATGGAACGACTTGAAGCCTAATACTAGTCTAAAGCTATGATATCTCATTATCTGCAGAGTGGAGAGTGATACCTGGACCTATAATACCCTTGAGGGTGTGTAATTTCAGTAAATATCGACGTTCTAGAGACATTCAAAAACTTTGAAAAATAAAGTGAGAGATCTCTATGTATAAAAATCGATGTGTAATTGATGGGTAAATTTTAATGAAATTTTAAGAAATTTTCAGATTAGCCCAGCGGGTAATACTGTGGACTTTTGTAGCTATCGAATAAATAGTTTTTCTGTCAGTTTCTTGGCAATTGAGTATCATATTTTCCCTACAAATTAATACAAAATTAGATTTTTTTTCTACTTTTCTGTATTTTTCGAACATCGTAATTAAAAAAAGTTTGATAGCAATCGGATCAACAAATATATTTTTTTGTTGTTTGAAAATTTTTTGTTATATTTTCCCTACAAACTAATACCTACGTTTTTTTCTTGGGCGTAGCAAGGCACTGTACCTCTAGGCAAGGCAAGGCAAGGCACCGCCCCCGTCCATCCAACGGTGGGCCTAGCATGAAGCCTAGACAAGAGTTTCTCTATATGGCCGTTCCTTTCATTCCTTATGTTGCGCGAGAAAGATGGGCCTATAGAGAGACGTTATGCTAGGTTATCTAGGGCGTCATGCTACGCCCGCCGAAGTCATCTTGCTATAGATAATAATTAATGCTGCCCGTGAGAAGCTGGAGTGGGTCACTAGTATATTATAAAAAGATAAATTTAGAGCATTTTTTTTTGGTTTTGCTTTCCAAACTAATAAACCACTATAATAATTGGACTGTTCGAAAAATAATCTAGATTCTCGTAAAGTTTTTCGACTAAGCGAATTGAATACTTATTTTAAGTTAACTATTACCCTCGAAGCGCAATCATTAGCGGAGATCATTGCGAAAAATGGACAAAAAAATTATAAACTGCGAGCAGAGAAGTGGCGCGGCGTTAACGAGCGGAGCGGTCACAGTCGCTGCGCGCAGGCGCGGCACGCGCTCGTCACTCGCGGCTCTTTAGCATTTTTGACTGTAATCTTTTTTTTTTGGATTTTCGTATAATTTTTAATTTCGAGCAGCTTATGTTTTGTTTTTGATGTATATTAATTTAATGGATATGGTGTTCATTTTACTTCATTTAGGAGTGTGGCGTATGGAAAGAATAATATAAATATTTACAGAAATTGAGTAATACATTACATACATTAATACATAACAATACATTAAACTCATATTATGGGAGTTTTTGCAAGTTATGATTTACATATTATATTTACAACCCCAAACATATTTTTTTAATTAAATTTAATGAATTTCATATTTTCTTTACGATTATGCCATTTCGTAAAGTTAAGTGGAAGAAAATGTTTAAAAACTCAATCCTATTATGTTTTATTGGTCTTTAGTCCAACTCTATTCTAAACGTGTGGTGAATACGTCTTGTCATGTAGTTGCCCTTGTGGTTAATGTCAGCAAAATAAAAATATGAAAACGTATTACGAATGGACGGAGGAAGCGTCCGCGATATCGGTGCGTGATATCACGCACCGATATCACGCACCAATATTACGCACCGTTATCACACACCGATATCACGCACCGATATTCGATAGTCTATGTATCGAATGCGCAGAACATCCATCACGGCCAAGAAGAAGTTACGACCGCGTCTGGCCGTGAGCATTTTGACTTCTCGATGGGCACTCTCGATTATTGTTAAGACCTCAAACCTTTAGCATCGATGTCGACGTACGTCTACATGCAGGTACGTCTTAAACGGTAGAGAAGAAATAGTCTTACGCTTGTCAATCTCGATTTTGCTAGGAATACTTTACTAGAAGAACTAATAACTGCAACATCATTGCATCACAATCATTGCATTGTTAGTGGACATAAGAAACTCACATTAGTACAAAATTGTGATCCTAACTATGTGCACACGGCGTGCTATGCAGACAGAGATTAAGTATTAAGTAATTTAAACATACGCAAAATACATGATCGATAAATGATCGATACATGTTGTTACCATATGATGTACTATTTATGTAAAAATTATAACCATAGTGACAATTTTCATACCACTGATAATGAGCAGCGATACCAATCAAAGACAAAATGCTTTTGGGTTTAGCGTATACCGAGAACCACCTGTATGGATCGTTTGAATGTATGCGGCTTAGCCTCGAAAATGTCCAGATCATCGTGCTTAGATGCCGGATCATTCTAAGGCGACACGTTCTTGAAATTGAGTTATAGTGAACGGTGTTGTTACTGAATGTAGGGTGAATGTTCTGTGATGGCGAAATCTATGCAAGGTGTTGAGGTTAACAGAGAGGAGAAGTGAGGGCGAATCGACTGTGGAGTGTATCAATTTGTGGAGATACAAAAGATCGTACTGCCTGCGACGGGTTTCGAGAGTTGGTAGATAAATTAAAGATTTATCAAAAGTGAAATCAGAATTTTCATACATTAACTACGTCCTTCAACAGAGTTGTACTTGCTATTGGTATCATATACATCGATGACTTAAACTAAAGAACGTACATCAAATATATCGCCAATATATTTGATAGTTCGTTAGAAACCGCTGTAGGGAAAATTATATTCGATAACGGCGAAGATAATGAAATATTTGTTCAAATAGAAACTACTAGCTTTTGCCTACGGCTCTCCGCCCGTTTAGATATAAAACGAATTCCTTCATCTTACATATATGATTTTTTTTTTTTTGGATAGGATTTACGTAAAATCCGTTCTTAGTGTGCGTCTACGTTTCGAAAAGAGTAACTATCTAAACTAACTATTTCGTACGACGTTTTCTTCTCCCTCTGTAACATCTACCGAATGTGGCATGGCTTTTCGCAAACTAAGCCACTGAACGCGCTACCCAAACATAATGCCATTCTATCGAGCAGAGCGCCACGAGCTCGCCACACAGCGCTTTCAGTAGTCGCCGTCGTTAGCGCGGGGGGCGCCGTCGTCGCGTCGCCGCGCCGCTCGTGTGCGCTGGGAACGCAGATGGCGCGCGTGCGATAGCGCGGACGCGGCGGCGGACGAAGTGCCGAGAGCCGTGTAACTTTATTGTGCTGCCGTAATTGTGGCTTCGGCGACGGCCGTGGGCGGCTCCCGACTTCTGATGTATGCGGTGTGTTGTTTGCGTCTCCTTTTTATATTCTTAGGGACGTTCCGAGTTCCATCTTGTTTCGTGAATGTAAATACGGGGCAGTGATATTTATTAAAGCGGTCATAAGATTTATGTGGAAACTCTGGTGCGTGGCGACGATCAGAGTAATTAAAAAAAACGGAGCGGTGGCGGCCGCGATGACCGGTCAGTGTGTAGCTTTCGAACCGAAAAGTAATTACGGTTTGTATTGTGACCGACCGTACACGAATCGACCGGTGAGTTCTCAAATTTCGAATTGAACTCCGGACCTCGGGTTTCTTTGACGGTTTTATGTCTCTCTCTGGTTCCGATCACCGCATTTCTGATGACTGCCATTAGCAGCTTTCGATCCGTTTTTTAGATCTTACAGTCTAAAAAGTTCGCTGGAACACAAATTAAAAATTGAGCGAAGTATTTCTATACAGTTGGGTGGTAAAAACTTGGCACGACAAATGTTGGACGCGATTGTATTTTGACTTCAGTTCCTGACTGCCGCAAAATGTTCGAAAAAAATGTACCTTGGCAAATCATCAAAATAAACATAAAGTTATACCTCTGATGTGAGTCTGTGTTGTTTGATGAGCTATTGATGATGAAACAGTTCACTTAAGTCGCCAAAAATTTTATTGCACTGGAAATTGCTGAACGGTTGTGTGAGTTTTCTCAGCGACAACTATAGGTCCCGATACTTTTTACTATAATCCATTACATGCTTTTAGTTTTAAATCTCTAAAGTATTTTCATGTCTATTAAAAATCCTTGATTTCAATTTTTAATGATGGTCTGTATGGGGGTTAGGAATCTGTATGGGTTATTAGAAATCATTTTAAATTTTTTAGTAAGTTTTAAGAACGTGGTATATTATGAAGTTTTACTTCTTGATAATATTTTTTTAATGAATAATTTTTTTTTTCCATTCTTTTTTCCTTTTTCACTCTCCTTCTCTCTCATACACACAAACTGAACACTTCCATCTAAAACCTGTGGCGAAATTTTTACTTACAGAGCAGGTAAACATACAAACAAAAAAACATGAAAGTGTTATAATTTTGCATTGTCGTCCAGCACTGAAGTATGTTTATTTGAAGTAACAAGTCACTAACCCATTAGGAAGTTAGTTTAACAGAAACTGCCAAATTTTTATGAAAAAGACAAAGACACGAAAAAACAAAAAAGAAGTTGAGTTAATTTTACGTTGTCACAGTTCTGAGCTATGTTTAAAGAAGGCATTTTAAAGAAAATCGATCTCAAAATTTATACTGAAATGATAAACAAATGGTTATACAAAAGATCAAGTAAATAAAAACACGTCAAAAACATTTTAAAACTTACCAGCGAAGCGGAACGCTGTTGGTGCGAGAGGTCGCGGCGGTCGTCGGCGGCGCCCGCGCCCGCGTCCGACAGCTGACCGGATTTGCGGCTGACGAAGGAGATGTGATGTTGATAGCGGATGAAATGAATGAATAAAATTTATTGTTATTGTGAAGAAACTCCTCTATATTGCATTGAAAGTTATTTTTATTTGGTCGCTTCAAGAATATTGCCGACATTAGAATAAAAATAAATCCTAATAATGTTGTCGGCGAATAAAAAAAATAGTTGTAAACACTTACATTGGCAAACGTAGGAATAGAATCTAAGTAGTAAAAAAATATTTTTAAGTATACGTGGCTTGAATATTTAAGTTATAAGTTCGGGCTATACGTATCTATATATATTGTGATTAAAGAAATTTTGGTAAAATAGTCACACACACATATTTTTAGATCTTTCTAAAATCCCTGTATGGCTGTATGCCATGCCATCTTAATCATTGAAGTGTAATAAACATATCAAAAATGCAGTAAATATTATCTGCAAGCGATCGCTTAAAAACTCCATTGGTGACCGTACTTGGCGGCGAATCTCAAAGTAAATGGATCACTGTTCAAAAACAGTGTAAACCGATGGCTAGTCGGAATCGATTAAGAATTATTTAATATCTACCCACTTGAAAAAGGAACCCATTTGAAAACGGATGACGAAAGACAATCCAAACGAAACAATCATCGACAAAGACGAGAGGGTTCCGTTTCTTCTTTTTTACGAAGAAATGATAAGGAAATGCAATCAGCGCCGACCTAGGGGGTACAGCCAGTGGAGCGGCCGCTCTGGGCGCCGTGTAACGGGGGGCGCTAAAAAACCAAATGCAAAAGACAATTTTCGGGAAAAATTAAATTTTGATGTTACTTTCGGAAAGACATAGAACAGTTTTACGATACATAAAATTATTTAATTTAATTTAAGCTTAATATGTGTCGAAGTTTGCAATAAAAACGTATTTTGAAAAATTAGCAATAATTATTTACTTATTATGAAGACTAATTGAAATTTCTGGAAAATTACAGCACTGACTTAAGGGCGCTGAAAAACTATCTCGCTCCACCCCGATCAAAGCCAGGACCGGCGCTGAATGCGATAAGATAAATAGATAAATGAAAAATGTTTATAAAATCATCACCGATTGGAGAAAGTTGAATGTCAAGTCAAGTCAGGGATACGAAAATACGCAAACAGAAGAAATGAGGGTCACAATGTACTGCCATTGTCGTCTTAATTCTCTTTATCTGCCAACAGATAAAGAGAATTAAGACGAAACTATAGTATATATGTAGAAGTATGTTATTTAGAATATAAAGAATGGATACTATATATCGATATAAGACAAAGGAAAGATAACATAAAAAAAATAAAGACTGATTGATAGGTACTGAAAAAATAATGTATCTATCTAGGACTTATTTCTAAGGAAAACATGTAGTCAATACGCTACGGGATCTGCTGAGAAAAAAAGCGACCTAGTTCGAACTGGTCTTAGATCGCAGAGCTAAGACACGGAACTGCAGTGCGACTCGGTAACGCGCGATTGACTCAAAGATATTCGTACGAAATGGAAGACTTATTAAATTCAGAATATTACTACATATCATTTCTCTGCTTCTTTATTTACGTATACACTAGCTTTCTGCCCACGAGTTCGCCCGCGTGGACATAAAATATGTCTTTTATATGGAATAACCTTGTCGGCTGGCTCTCAATTCTGCTCTGCGATTCGATACCGCTCACTGTTTCAATTTGAATGAAGTCACGACAAATGCTAGTATCAAAATGAAATATAGACTGTATTACTTTGGAATAGTGTCGCATTCTACGTATTAGAGAATTTTTATACATTATACAACCCCACTATCCCCAGAGTCGAAGTAGAACATCGAATTGTCTGACTACAGACCGAAAGGATAGTACAGATTGCGAAAAACTTCTAGCTTGTTCTGAACACGAGGCGATTCGCGTCGCAACAACACAATCCTTACAGGGTGTGCTTCAAACTCTCATTTGAAATAATTAATTGTTAACTGTAAAAGTTAAATATTAATCATTTCAACTAAATACGTTAAAATATGTTTTAACTTAACAATTGGCAGTTAACTAGGTAATCTGAAAGGTATAAGCATTTGTGACATTACATTAATGTCACAAACGCCAATATCTCTAAGATTACCGATATTTTGACATGTTTAGTTTTTTAACTTTAACAGTTAGCAGTTAACTATGGACATGACAGTTTGCAGCACACCGCTTTTAATGTGGTAGAGCCATACTGGGGCCAATTTGGCAGCAGCACAAAAACGGGCCGGCTCGGCCGGTGAAATACCTCACGCTCTCAGAATACGGAAGTGAACTAGAATCTATCGCTGTTGAATTCCGCCCAGTGAGTGAGAGTTTCGGTGCCCCACTCTTCGTTTCTTTCTTCCAACGATCCGATCCCTTCTCCATTAAATATCCTATTCCCTCTTAAGAGGCCGGCGAGGCACTGGTGACTCTTCTGGGCTTACGAATGTCCATGGGCGGCGGTGACATCTACTCTCTCATGGCTCGCCTTCTCATTTACCCCTCGAATATCCAATGAAAAAAAAAATAAGAACAACGAGAATCGCCTCATTTTCACAATAATATAGAAGTTTTGTGCAATTTAGACCTTCAACAAACCCAAAAACTCGTTGCGGTGCATGAACTACATACTCTATTAAATCGACTATACAGCGATTATGGCGAAACCAAAAACGTGTGAGGAGCAGATGGTGTCATTTCTGTACAAAGGGCAGATATAAAGTCAGGTCACGTATCGGCCATCATTTTAAATTGAACTCATATGCGATCGAAGCATTGATGTGATTGATTGCGACAAATTCCCTTTCCGTTTATTCAACACATTTTGTGGGAGTTTCATAATATTACATTTAATCGGAAAAACATTTTAGTGGTATTTGCACGTAAAATATACAATTATTTAAGTATTATTTCTTAAACGAGTCCGGTCCTGACAGTTCACACAAAACTATAGCAAAATGAATCACACCTTTTAAACACCAAATTATACTTGAAAACCTGAGATTTTGCAAAAATAAACCGGATCAATTTCAAATCTATGCAAATAACGGGCTTTATTATTTTTTTACTTTTTATGTGCTTTATGAGCGAGTGTACTTATGAAAATAGGCGGGTCTTTTTGATACAGCCTAGTATAACTGTACTGGGTTTTATAAATCCCTTCTACAATAACGGCATAGTAAATACAAGACGTGGAAGGCACAACACGGGTTGCCGCACATATTAAATTCATTCATTGTACACCTGATTTTGAATTCCGTAGTGACACGAATGAAGATCCTGCATGAGCATATTCTGTGACTACATTCATTGTTATTGTCTAGAATTCATATGTGGGCAACCACCGGCCCGCTGTAGGATTTGATCCGGGCCGCGAGACATTTTGAAAAATTTCGTGTCTGATATCTATCGCTAAAAATTATTAATACTAGTTTAAAATGCACCTACTTTTGAACGCGGCCCGTGAACGTATTTGCACACTAAAGTTTGGTCCACAACATGTCAAAGGTGGCTCATGCCTGGTCTAGATCATCGGTATATATATTGTAGTTATTGTTCACGGTCTCGCTCTTCTATAAAGAGAGAGAGAGAGAGAGAGAGAGAAACATATATATATGTATGTATGTGTGTATAGATAGGTATATCCCGTATTTGAAAACATTTATACATTGCTAGATGAACTTTGCCTAACTCTTTAGGAAATAGGATGAGCTTTTATTCTTATATACAAAATACTGAATTTGTTTGCAAAATATTTACATTAATAATATAATTAAGGCCATATTTTGTGACAAATATCGTCAATAGCCTTATAGTTTCCATAAGAGATAAAAAAGTATCCCACATGAGTTCTTCCCAAATCTTAAGCCCTTCTATCTTCCGACTATGTCCTAGGCAATCGGGTGGTTCAACCGTGAAAATGTAGAAAATTCAAATAAACCAAGTGACGATAGAATTTATACCGCGCTAAAAATGGATGAAGCTGAATATAGAGAATAAACCGATTAAGTAGAATTCCGGTAAGTGTACGGCTGCGAGCGTGGAAGCAGTCTAGTGTGGATGCGCACTGGTCATCTGTCACAGTTCGTTGCCTTTTTATGGTCATGATGCGCGCGCACTGCCACGGTACGATAGCTTTAAATAACTGTCTTTAAAATAATGTAACAGACTTGGAGAACCACACTTCATTCGTATGAGATATTAGTTAAAAACCAAGTCGACATTGAGCATGTGGTTCGTGCTGTGGGACAAAAACAGCAGATATCGTATAAAAAATATTATTTTTAAATCCGCTAAATAAGTAGCAAGATTAATAATATGACTATAGTAGGTATTATAACTGGATTCTATAAGAGGTTTGTCGCAAGATTAAAGTAATGGAATAAGATTATATAGCTGAGTTTCTCACGATAAGCTCTTCATGGTCTATAAAGTGATAAGTTTCGAGGAATCCACTGACCTGGAGGCGAGCTTTCGATGCGCGCGCCGCCCGCCGCTGATGATGGACAGGGTGCTCATCACGGCCGACATTCTGCCTCAGGAACACACCGCTGCCATCTATAGAAAACAAAAGGGATGTCAGCTAATACTGACAACTTAAAACTTTTTATTGAAGTGAAACTTCTTTATCGACGTATGTGAGAAATTTTATGGCAATGTAACGTTCTTCTTTTACGCGCCATCTTTATTTCTGGGTAACATTTTTCCGTTACGCGCCATATTTATTCAATGTTATTAATGTCATCGTGGCATAAACATAATTGTTACTAAGGCCACCTGTCACATATACTGTCTGTCAACACCCTAGATCTATTTACAGTTTATATATATTACATTTTCCTTTTATCTAAATTGAAACCTTTTCAACCGACATACATGAACTATATTTCACATTCTTTCATTGAGTGACTCGATTTTATATGTAGCGTTCGATAATTTTCCTACAATTCTATATGGCCCTTTATAACAACGCATTAATTGAAAAGTTTTACCTATCACCCTTCTAGGTACATATACCATTACCAAGTCTCCTACATGAAACTCTGAACATTTCTATTTCTGAAACTCAGTAGTGACGTGAAAAATAATATTTCAATTAAGTGATTAGCGAAAAAAATTTTATAGAGTTATTTGTATCCATGTCTATGTTAATAAAAGCCTTTTGCATAAACTTTATCTAATTTAGCTTTATTCAACCAATTTCTGTGAAGTTGTAAATAGTAAATCATTTTTCGAAAAATGATGTCATAAAGAAGTTTCACTTCTTACGTGTGTACACTAATACACACACATTTTTTTCTAGAAGTAAATCTTCAGTATATTCTTTCGTAATATTTTACATTTCTTCCGATGTTTGTAGAGCAGATAACTAGCTTTCACCTGCGGTTCCGTCCCTGTATTCATCGGGTGAATTCTTTCATTTATATCGAGCGATCACGCTGTTAATTATGACCTCGATTTTGTATCTGCTTTAGATTTAAAAGATGGTCCCACTTTTGATTCGATTCTGTTCTCTATCTGGATTTCGGTTCTGTACCAAATATGTATGATCGAAATAAAACAGCTGTGAGACGGGATAAAAACTATTACCATACGAAATTTCATTAAATTTTAACCAGAAATTTTTGCTGAGTTCGCGAACAAATGTACAGAAAAACAGACAAAAATGCTACAAACCATTGAAATGTGTTGTGTCAGCGTTTCTGATACCCCCCTCAGAATAGTTTTTTTTTCAAATATTTTGATGTACATAGTTTTTTTCTGTCTCCTGTTTTATTATACGTATGTCGTATAGATTATGTATATCTATATAAATAAATATGAAATGCTATTCGTTGGTGAGCGCATTACTCGAGAACGATTGGTCAGATTTTGCTAATTTATTTGAAATGTCCGTAATAGTCCGAATACGGTTATTATGGAATGAAAAATTGAAGAAGTAGCCCGGAAAATTTAAAAATTCGGGAAAACTCGGAAGTGCTGTTTTCTAAGGGATTTTTGTATGAACTCATGACCGTATCCACGATTCGAACGATGGATATCCATCTTTTTTGTTTTGTTCGTTATGGCCCTAGAAAATTGTCAGGAAAAAATATTGTGACAGTTATAAAAGATTAATCGGCTGATGAAAATGATGCGATATGGTGACTTGAAAGAGAGACCGGATCGGAATCCAGAGCAAGATCGGGGAGACAATTAAGATCGGAATCAAGAACGTAACATTGTATCGTGTGATTCACGGAAATCCATAGTAGACGCTTGCTTGCAACATGCATTAACATGCATGCTGCATGTTAATGCATGTTTCAGGCAAGCGTCAACAACGTAATCTAAAATAGGAATCGATATTGTGATCAGAAATGAGAACGTGATGAACATTCAAAGTTAAGCAGAACCGGCATTGAAATCGAGAACGGGATTCGAATCGGACCAATAGTGACACCTAAATTAAAATTGGAAAAGAACGAGATCGTGATTGACAGAGAGATTGCTCAATATAGAAGATAAGGGAACTTATTGAATGCCCACGCGGCCGAAGCCACAGGCGTAAGTCAGTATATTGTAATTATGTGAAATATTGTTAAGCCTAACATAAGTTAAATGATGATTCTGGATAATTTGAACGTGTAAATAGATAGTTATATGCAATCTGTAATTTATATTACATTCAATATTTTTTTAACGTCTAAAAAAGATTAATTATAAAATATAAAATGTTACTTCTGTAACATCTATGGTCATGTTTTGAATTTGGGAGTAATTGTCAAAAGTTTTTGTAGTATTAATAGTACAATAATTGAAAAAAAAAAGTTAATATATTTGTATACATGAATGAATAATGAGTTCATTGTGCCTGCGCACGCATGCGTGCGCGCACTACTTGTGCTAGGAAATGAATTCCATCAATTACTTCCCAACAAAATTTCACCATACATATATCGCTCGATCGAAATGCAAACGCAGTACTTCTTGGATTAGACAGTATAAACAAGCATCTTATCCGTTAGGCTACAGAGATACTGTCAGTCTATGTAATGTATGCACCATGTAATTATAAGTTCGTTATCCTATTAATTTTTTATAAAGTACATATTCCCTATAGATATTTATACATATGATATTTTTCTATAACAGTCAAGTTCGGTGGCTTATTTGAAAATGAAAATATATTAATAAAATACACTAATTGTATTTAACAATAAAATTGTACAGAGAACGCTATACACGGTGGGGTTCAAATAAATGTTAAAACTAACGAAATTATTAAAAAAAAATTACTTCAACGTAATCGAGTCGTTTATAAAATTCATTGGTGATTTATGCAATAGTTGAAATAAAAGGAATGCTGACACTTTTCCCTACGTAGCACTTTTCGCTTGCGGTCTGCACCGGCCCGGGCACGCGAACTCGAGGTACTAAAATCGTCGAAGTCGTAGATAATCTAGAGACTTTCACTCAGTAATAAATGTAATAAATACCACAACGGAAACGAGCATGGAATCGGATGAAATATTACATTCTACGACGCTTCATGCATTTTCCAAACGAGTTCTATTATAATGATATGGCGAGAAGACCCAGCGCAATAAATCTGCGAGACAAATCGCGTCGACCGGCGCGCGCCGCGTGCGCGGCCCGGGCGACTTCTCTGCGGGATGTGGTTCTGTATGCAGTGCACTTTATTTAGTCCTGTTGGTTGATAACGATTTGTGCATACAAAATGTGGTTTATGCAAAAGAAAAGTAAACTGTCATTGTTTTTCTGTTTATGAGAAAATATAAACTTAATTATAATTAAAACCGGAGACAACTTTCTTATATACGTTAATTATTTACATTTGTTTATTGAAATTATATTGTCAAAAACGGTACACAGCTAAAACGATTCCTCGTCCTCGTAAATATTTACAGAAAAAAAAAGAAAAGCGTGTCGACCCTTATTTACTTATTTTCAAGATATGTACATATATGTACAATGTTCACAGCCAGGTTTTAGTAATCCCACCGCTCCGACATATCCTCTCACGATCGCTTTATTTCCGATCGAAGGGAAAACCTCGAGGTGTCCACGGGGCGCTATAGCGGCCGTTGTCGTCGACGGCTCCAGTACCAAAACGATCGGCGTTCTCAGAAATGAGGAAATATCGTGGAGTTACTTAGCATCCAGGATCTTGTGCTGGTTAAGTCAGACACGCGGCAACTCGATGAGTGCTCTCATTTGCTCTCTACGTGAAATATCGACGTATTAGATTAATAACTCGGATGGCTGACGGGGTCCGTGCCCGTATCTGTCTATATAGTTTCTCCCCATTCACATTATTTCATCCCCCCTTTTGAGAAAAAATAATGAAAATAATCACACACATACTTTTTTTCGGACCTCGTCACAACCTCCGCATGCTGCAATACCCTGTTTGTTAGGCGAAGCATGATATAAGACGGGTGTCGTATTACGATCACGCTATAACCCTTGACATGGTTCTTCAAATCTGATTTTAATTTAATCACAGCTAATCACAAGTTCATTATTTCATTTTTGAAATACGTAGCCACGCTGCCGAAATATACTCGCCTGTCAAAACCATCTCAAAAAAACAAACGACCATTCGAATCGACTACATATGTTACTCTGAATTTCTGAATTAATTACTCATATTACTAAGGGTTGTGGATGGTCGGTGTACTGCCCGAAGGTTTAAGTGGCTGGTATAAGATGTCGGCCGTCACTGGACCGCAGTGGCTCGGCCGGCAATCGTGAAGTGTGCACATGTGTCTAATGAAACACGTACAAGACATCCATCACAATATACTCAGAAACAATTTGTTTGCTAGTGTAACATGACACTAATATGAAAGTAATTTTTGGTACGATAACACACCCCCACACATGTATAAGTTTAAATTTATTCTTAAAGTTCGCAGCGCAAAAACGAAATGGATGTAATTGAAGTTTCATACTAGAATCAATAAAAGAATAATCGAATTCATTGCAAACCAGTAAAGTCGCGAAGATGGACGCGCTCACAGTCGCGCGCCGGCGAGGGCGGGCTGGCGGTGATTTATAGCCGCACGGCGCGGGCGACGCGCGGCCGCGGGCCATTAGCGAGAGCGAGAGTGCGATTAGGAGCATTACGGCGGGAAAGTCGCTGTTCGCACTAATGACCTTATAAACGTCCAAATATCTTAACATCTCGCATTATCGCGTTGCCGGCTCGTTACCGCGACGGCGCGATCGGCGCCGGAGATGCGGTCTCGTCGACGACCGACACCACTGTTCTATCATAGTCGACAAGTTTGATTGAAAAACATAACCTGATTGATAAATTCGAATTGCATAGTACGTATTTATAGTTTGTGTTCTTTAAGAATTTTTCGCATAGAAAACGACATTCGTGTCGTTCATGGGTACGACCGTATTATATGTTCCTGCTGCTGATGAGATCCTGTTCGGAAAGCAAATACCAGTACTGTTTCCAAGACAGATATGAATTCAATAAATGGACTACATTTATCGGATAACGCTATATAGTATTTGGACTCTCAAACCATGGATAGATGTGCAAATTTTATTAGTTTATTTTTTAGTCAAATAATGTACAGACAGATGAATAATAATCTATCGTCACATCATCTATCATTTACCGAGCGCTACCGCGTATAAACCTTAAAACGAAAAAAAATTTCAAGGAACCGTTATAAGAAGATAGTGAGACCTTCGACTGGAGCTAACCTCACACTATTTATGAGCATGCGATCGATTCACACGCATAAGAAAATTTTATCTAAGCGTACGGTGTTCACAAAAACGCTATAAACTCGACGCATGCGTATAGCGAACTGTACGCATTTAGAATGCGCACCTCGCTCGAGTAAATGCATAAACGTCAACTATTAATAATTTATAGCCGAGACTCGAACCCCATGCACGCGACTTATACACCACATTAGAATCTGCAACGGCGGCTCCGCGGCTGCATAAAATCTTTACGTTATATACACAATTTTCTTTCTATGAAACTCGGCGTTTGGTGAGAACTGGACAAGTTCTTGTACAAATAATTTACCACGGTATCGCCATAAGAATATGGCTGAAAATGGGAATATATAATATATTAGCGGGCACAATAAAAACGACTGAACGCCATGATCTGTTCTTGATTGCATTGCGTTTATTTTTAACTAGCAGTACCGCCCGCTACGCTGGGTAGTTTTTATTTATAAATAAAATGCCGAAGGATTTACGAAATTCAAAAAATAAGTAGCCTAGAACTATCTACAAATCATCCCGCATCGAATGGTCCCAGTCCCATGTCTATACGTTTAGTAGTTTTTACGTGATTGGCGAACAAAGACAACCTATTTTCATTATATATGTATAGAATAACTGTTTGGATGATGGTGCGTTTTCTATTTCGTGAGAGAATACCGTGTATATTCCACTCCACTATTTGGGCTTTTATACTCCAATAGAGCAACGCGGACTTATACGAGATTTAACTGATCCACTTGCATGGGCTTGCGCAAATCCTATACTTTATTTTCAATATACCACTATCCAGTACAGCAGGAACAGTGTTATGCTATTTGCACACCAGTTAACTAACTACAAAAAAAGTAATTATCATAATAAATAAGTAATATGTAGTTATAAATGACTTTAAAACCTAACTACATAGTGTGTTGTTACATCGGCACCTAACTTCATCGACGTGCGCAACTTTCGGTCACATGCCGAAAAGCACACTCTCGTCTATTTCTCCTAACGCCCCGAAAAATTGGTTGCCTGTAAAGTCGGTATACGGGCGAAAGTTTTACGTGACAACGACTTTGAGTGGTAAAATCATTTTAATGTGAATATTCATTCGTATAGTAGGAAGAAGGATGAAATAATAGTAACAATTTAAAACATTTATTTATACAAAGAATTATATTTAAAACATTAATTTATACAAATAATCTCGCACTGAATTTCATATTAACAAAATTTTATTTTTACCTTTACACATACATACGTATTTATATACAAATATACATACAATAACTTGCAATACATTTGCGTTCTGTCTCTCTGCTCTTAGGCGGGCTAACTGTGCTCGAGTGGAAGGGACGCGTGCCTTTCACTTTTATGTCTGTCTCTCTCGCTCTTAGGCGGGCTAACCATGCCCGAGTGGAAGGGACGCGTGCCTCTCACTCGCTCTCATTGTGAGCGCATAACGTGAGCGGAGCGTAACGCAGTTTCTTGAAGTGTCACCCGGCAAACCAATTTATAAGACGTTGTCACGTCAAAAATATATATACAAAAACATGAAAAATCATTCACAATTTTTAATACACATATCAAAACGTAATGATCGTGGCTTTTAAAGAAAACCAGTCCTTAAATAAACACGCTCTAGTCGAGGTGGCCGGGCGTTCAAGTGAACTACAAAGCCGTAGATTAGTTGCTGCAGGTTATGAGGGGGTCGCGACGCATAACGGCTGCCCTCTACTGTACCATTAACAGGTTCAAAACGTTCATTATATTACACGTAAGCATAGATTATTTATGTTTCTAACACATAAATTTGGTGAATATAATGAATTTTGGCGGTTTTAAATTTTTCATAAATCTAAATACACATCTGAAATCTTAATGCGCATAGTGTCATTGACGCTTACAAAACTTCTTTTGGTGCGTTGGAAGAAAAAGACCAGAGTGTACTTTCGGCGCGTGGTGGTACTTGCGCGATATAACACACCGTGAAGTTGGTTTTCGCAGCAATTAATGAGAATTTCCTTTTCTTTAGTATTGCGCACCTCTAATGGTAAACGGAGCGCATATAGAATTAGTTCGTTGTTTGTCTGTCCGTCTGTGTTTCAAGACCCTTTTTCTCATGAACGCGTAGAAGTATCAAGTTGAAATTAATACCAAATACTTAGGTCTAGGGTCCCTTGAAGCTGTAAATAAACCAAGCATCTAAGTCAACGTAATCGAAGAATATGGGCGAAACACGGCCATTTGTGTCTTACATTCAGAACTTTGCACGAATAAATAAAAACCAATAGGGCACTTCCCACTGACCTAGAACCATAAAAATTGGCATTGATAAAAATCTCACAGCACGAGTAAAGGGAAAAATCTGAAAATCAATGATTTTTAAAGGGGGGGGGGGGTTAATAAAAACGCATGTCACAAAAAAAAGATTGTACTTAGTAACTGTATTTTATTAATTGTCTCTTGTACAGTAAAGATACAGAAAAAACCGCACAGTGTCTTTATTTCGGAAGGGATCTGAACCGCAAATACTCTCCTGAGCATGGCTAAACTATAAACCTAGATGTGCACCGATACATGCAAGAATATTTTTTTGACTTTGTATTTTGTTATATGGTTTTTAATTTTATGTGTTTTAATAGTTTAAAAAAAAAAAAAAAGCAAAATTTTCGGGATTCTAGCGAAGTATTTCTCCAATATCCGTATTGAAAACAGACGAAAATATTAAGACTTTTCGTGGATAAAATATTTACATACATAATTAAGTTTGTCCGGAACCCTCAGGGTGCTTATTCGCACTTTTGCATACACATATGCTTTTTTTTCTTCATGTTTGTTATCTTTATTTACGATAGTCAAATAGGTATTTTTTCGTCACAGAATCACTTGTAAAGAGATAGTAGCGAAACGTGTTCATTCAATGGAAAAAACATGCCTCCTATTACGTCTCTTTACGCTGTACAAAAAGTGACATTTGGTACGAAGTCTGACGTGACAGCCCTGGGAGGAGAGGGGGTGATAAATGATCTAGATAGGACGCGAGGGAGGGCGCGCTGACGTCGCCGGCATGACTCTCGGAAACACGCTATCTAATCACGAATTCGGCAAGACATTATTAAGATGAATCATAATAGTTCCTTTTGTTGTTAACCAGACGTATAGGTACATTATTTATTGCGATGTTTTCGGGCGAACGGAACTTTGTTGTTATCCTCCTGAACTGGAAATAACGTACTAATCTTAAGTGTTTCTTTTTAACTTTTTTTCTGTCACACCGCCATTCTTCGTGAAGAGTTTGATAATTTAAATAGTAATAATTCTATAAATAAGTACTGATTTATACCTTAAATGCAACAAATTTGAGTGAATCCTTATATTGTTGTGATGCCAATAACACCTCGAAGACTACATAGGTAACACTTAAAATTTTTAGAACTGGCTACTTAAAACCTGTAAAATATGTAAAAAAACATATTAAAATTAAAAAAAATGAAACTATTTGCCGACCTTATTATGTATATTGCACCCTTTCGTCATTGGTTTTACAATTTGGTGGCAAAAAGAAAATTGATTTTCTAAGGTCAACATGAATTTGACGCGAAAAAATTTTCATACAATGATTTTCTATCACTTTTGTTGCCATTTAAGCCAACAAGAAAGTTATAGCAAACTTCGTTTGGCCTTGGCGTGTTCAAACATGGTCTAACTAATCCGACTGACGATCTGCGTGAGGAGCGCTCTTCTACATAGACACCGAAGACAACATCAGTGCTGTGCGGCTCATGATAGACTGACAATAGAGTGACCTACCAGCAGATTTCGGACAAGCTTAGGCATCGGTATGAGTCAAATCAAAATCCTTTATGAATATTTAGCTTTGCATTTGGTGGACACCTCACAATTTGACCGACGTTCAAAAAGCCCGTCGTATGAATTGGTGGCGCGAAATGATGCAAAGATTTTCCGGCGGTAACTCAAATGTTGTGTACGACATGGTTATAGGTGATGGAAGCTGGGTTTACAATCACGATCCTGAAATCAAAAGGTAGTCTGCTCAGTGGGTGTTATCAATGAGGACGAAGCATCGGAAAAAAGATGGTGGTTTCTTTCTTTGGAATGACGGGTCATTATGCAACAATTGTTACAGAAAATAAAAAAAAAAACAGCCTCTGCAGACTGGTACATTAACACTTGTTTCGGAAAAAGTTCGGAAAAAACGACATAGCAGTAGGATTCTCCTTCATCATGACACCGCCTCAACACATACCGCCAGACAAACAACTAACTATTTGAGTACGTTAGGTGTAGAAATACTGGCTCACCCGCCTTAGAGCCCTGACCTCGCATCGCGCGATTTTTATTTATTTTCTAAACTAAAAGAAAAACTTCGAGAAAAGTGGTTTACGGACGCCGAGGACGCAGAAGCTGCATATTAAACGGCTGTAGAAGCGACCCCCAAGTTCGAGGAAGCAAAGTGTTTCTTTCGATGGTTCCGTCGAATGTAGCAATGTATTTATCGATCTCAAAGCATTCTATTTTTAGTTTTTGATTTTCTAAGGACTTCCAGATTGACCCACATCTATCATGATATACACTGTAGCGTACTGTTTAAGACTTTGTTGTAAAAAAATTAATTTTCATTTTAACCGATTATAATTTTCTTTAGCTAATGCATAAAAGTTTGAAATAAAATGGAAAAAATTTAAAGCAGCAAATACACGTATTTAACATATAATCAGTTATTCATTTTTTTTGGAAAAATGCTATTTTCCTTTTTTTACAAAGTGTCATTAGTTACGTATCAAATGAAAAAATTAACACAAAGTTGATTTATTGCAAATAAAATTCATAACAAATAAAATATGTGACAGTAGTAAAGTGATTCCATAAATCCATCAACACGTTGTAAAACCATACCGCAGAAACCGCGTTTTCCGTTTGCACCCATAATATTCCTGAGAAAATTTCACAACATCACCGCATAAAAGGCTTTATGTATCAGACTGCGAATCGGGTAGATCAAAGTTGAAGACTGTTTAAATAATACCATCTTGCAACGTCCATTGTTATGAGACGAAAACAATACTAGCTTAAACGGTTTACGTCACACTTAACGCCCGGTTGTCGATCGCAGCGCCCACTTATGTAATGTGCAATTTCGTGGTAATTGCTCAAAAGAATTTTGAAACGTGCATTAGTAATTAAGTGTAATAAAATTAACACAAGTAGTCAATTTGTTTTATCTTTTTTTTGGACTTACAATTTCGAAAGCTATGAATTCCGTTTCGTGTATTATTCAACATTTTCTACATCGACATGTATTTTAACATTTTACCTTTTATTTAGTGGGCGAATTTGAGGATGTAATTTTAGAGCACATAACGTCAAAGTTTTGGACAAAACTATACAGTAATGCTTTGAAACTTTTCAATTAAATTGTTCTCATCTTAAATTGTAGTATATGATTACGGAAAAAAAAAATTATACCAAATATGTAAGATATATTGCAAGCACACAATATTTACTTAAATAAAAAGTACGTATTTTATGTAACTAGTGAATGATGAGAGTTTACAAGGATCAAAACTACAAATAACTTGTATGGATGAACTGAATCCTTTGCTAAATAATACTGAGAATGCTTATAGTGCCTTATAGGGTCAATGTTTATTGACTATAAGTTCATATGAACATATGAATGAAATTTCAAAATGTTGAGATTAATAAGACACAGCCGGATAAACGTTCTAAGAGCCAATCCATGTCTTGCGCATAGCTATTGGCGTCGTATCCTATCGATACGATTATAAAAAGTGCTCCTAATATAATATAATAATAAAGTAATAGAGATCTTAAAGTCCTTCTTTCAGCAGTGCATTGCCCTAAGATTCAGTCAGTGATGACACATTAACCTTTTTGCGACTTTGACTAGTATATAATTTATGAATTTTTTTAAAGTATATCTAGTAATATTTAGTATATCTTAAGCACTTGTTTAAGACATTCAAAATTCACTTAAATCTAATCTAACTCCGTCCTCCAGTATTTTTCAAATTCAAGACGTAAAAGAAACCTGCCATGTATGCGTTAATCACTTTTTATTTGCATTTACCGCGGGAATAGACAGAGATCACAAAATTATATACGCTTGATACAGTTCTTCCATTCATTCAACACAAATCGCCCTTCAAAATTATTTATGCCATCTGATATTTCGTTATGCATTTATAAACTTATTATTTGTTTGCCGAGGTGCCCCCTAATGTAACTTCGTCGACGACGTAAGTAAAATGAAGTCGACGGTAAGCTACCGAGAGCTTACGGAGGAAGGGGTCGGCACAAAGCAAAGCTCTTTCCAAAACCGGTCGGCCGCGGAAGGCGCGCGCCGCATCGCGTGATGCCACTTTTTTTTAGTACATTTTTTGTTCTACCTCTTAATGATTTGAACGAGAGTAACTTGAACTTGAACTTTTATCTTCAATCTTAATCAAACAAAATATTATTTTAATTGTAATAATTGCAACATTTATTATAAGCCATATATTATATCATAGAACCGTAGTTTGTAAAATATTAGGTTTTTGAATGAGCTTGTATACAAAACCTTTAAAATGATAAGCAATTGCATTACATAATACTGATTATACATCTATAGACGAATTGCGAAATATAACTGTCTCTGATAAGTAACAAAATGAGCTCAGTAAAGAGCTTAAATATTTAAAAAGGTTGACGCAAGCGCCCTTGAGCATTCATAGACAATGAGAATTAGCGCCGAGAAATGAGTTTGGAATTGTAAGCTCGGATAAGCGCCGAGTAAGGTCGGCAATCAAATAAAACTATTAGCCTAATAAGTACTTACATTATAACACTTCAATTTCAAACAATTTAGAACATAAAAAACTGCATTACTACAATATAATCCGAATTCAAGGTTTGGATCAGAAATTTCACTGTATCTATGGTCTTAGTTTAAGTAATGAAATTTTGATGCCAAAAATATTGAACTATTCGATATTGGAGATTGATAGATACAGTGAAGTACTAACTTCTTGAATTACTTATTATATATCATGCAGAACCCTATAAATATGGTAACCAATTGATACTGTAATTATTTAGTGTACTCGTTGATGAAACATGCAAGTCGACTAGATATGATAATACAAAGTGAAATGAAAATAAATATCGGTAATAAAAGACAACAAACTATAGGTAAACAAAGATTTTGTGCTATGTCTTTTCTGCAAACCTTTCTAACCAGTGTAGTTTAACTATAATAGCCATTTTCCGCACGTCATACATAACAGCTGTAAAATATATTTACTTGAGACGAGACATAGGTATAATACAAGTTCACTGTTGACCCATTATTGGCAATGATTCAAAATTTGTCTTATCCAAAGCCGGCGTGTGGAGCTATTGCAGTCAGCGTTTAATAACGAAGCGTTATATCGCGGACCACCTGATTTCGGTGTCTGTCGGTGTTTAAAAATTAGGCCTATAGAAGATAAAACTACCAAAAAAAAAAAACAAAAGTTGTTGTTAAACTCATGGGCTGTTTCACCGAAGCGACAGTTTTGTTGATTGTTTTACCGTCGGTACACGTCGTTACATTTGCATCAAGTTTTCAACGTTCGCTTGCATCGTGTTTATATGAGATGGACCGATATATTTCTGTATGAATAGCGTACAACTACATTTTAATCGAGCATTGCGCACTCATGACATGTAGGCCCACATTCCTTTCTGTGTTTCTGAAAGTGGTTAGTCCACAATTTTCAAAACACAAGCCGTCATTTTATATGCAGATATGACAACTCACCTATAACAAGTTTAGTATGAGATCGATACGAGTGAGAAAGGAAAGGATTCGATAAGATTGTCTCACATTGAAGGGCCTCGCTTGTGACGCTCCTACGCCCTATATGTCGCACAAACATCGATGGGTGGTTTAAACGATTTCAAAGAGGACGCAGTTCACTCCAGCATGAAAGCATGAACCAAAGCAACCGGCTTTTGGAAAAGCTCTTCGCTGCAGTCACTTTAGATGATGTGGTATATATTAAAAAACTATAACGGGTGACAATCGATGCACGTACCGCATGATGCAGACTGCTCACGGGATTGAATACCCAACGTTGTACAAGATCGTGTATGTTGAATTTCAAATAAAAAAAAAAAATGTTTCTTTCTGGATTTCAGTTTTACTTAAAACAAGTTTGAAATATCATGCGAATAAAAGTCATCCGACAATTACAAGTTTTGCATGAGAAGACTTATAGTTCCTTTGTGATTTATCGATACGCCAAGAAAATGGGATATGCGATCGGTTTAAGAAGATGTTTCTATCGTAAAAAACAACATGCCTTTTGTACTCCATGTTTTCCAGGACAATGGGCGTTGTGAAATGTGTTAAATTAGTAGGACACAACTCTCACAGATGCTTAGTACACATACCAGTGCTTGCCTGGAGCTCTCCAGAGCCTTGCAGTAGTAAAGAGCTGACGCTACACCACGATGACGCGTCCTCTCACATCGCAAAACTACGGTCAACTGTTGGAAAGCAAACCAAGTTTCAAAGTATGCCCTCACAGACCATAGTTGCAATCAGCGAAATTTGGTTATCTCTTAATAAATGAAAAATGCCTGGATGTCATATCAATCAGTAGAAAGATCCGCTCATGTATTACACAATGCTTTGGCTGTCTTTCTCTGATTAACCGCCATAATGAAATCGGTTTATTGAAAATGCGCTTATCACAAAGTGCATTTGATGCACAATTCTATTTTTACGTAATGAAATTTGGTTTATCTAAGTTTTATAGTGTATCGATACTTCATTAATTTTGTAGTAAGGCTGGTGTGATGCGATTAACATAAAAAATGTCTATTTTGAAATTGATGAGTGTAGGCATTTTTGTGAAAAAACATTACATTATTCTTTGACATTTCATTATGAAATTGAGTAATACTTTTTATTTACAAAGGAAGCGCATAAGAAGGCATTTATAGTCGTTAAAATGTGCACCTGGAAAACTTGTTCTTCGTACTTTGTATGCTTTCGAGTTTTGACAATTTACAACATGTGTGCAAATGTGATTCAAAGTCGTTAAGTATGTCAGAATCAGTCATTAACTGATTTAATAAAATATAAGAAAAATTATTGTTCACATTATTTTAATATCATATCAACCTATGAAATATTGTACTGCTATTTTAAAAAAGTTCTATATAAAGTGGCATAAAAATGGAAGCTACTAGATTTTGCGATACGTATAGGCTTCGTTTTATATTACATTTGAGTGCATACTCAACAGCGCTTTGGTGCAAGTACATAGAGTTGCCGCTCAAAGATAAGACGCAGTGGAGCGCGTCCTGCGAGGTCACGACCCGGACGCTCGGGTGCAGGTGCCTCGTAGGGCTCCGCCACCCGCTACATGGAACGCCTCGACCGTGAAATTTCACCATTGTTGTACGCGTTATTCTCATGGCAAGTCCCGGCCTAAATACGGTACTGATTTAAAATATAAGCCTTATAAGTAAGTATCCTCGCTTCGAAAAAAAATTTTGGAAGAATTTTGGGCAACGGTTGTCCTTGCAGACCTGCCGCAGAGTTTTTCCCTGTTTCCAAACTTTCCGAGCTCAAAAACATTATTGCCTACATTTTGGAGTTCTTTGATATTGAAAGAAATCACGAATTTTTTCTTATAATGGTTATAAAATATTAAAAAATATATTAGTCACACATATCTATTAAAAGAATTGAACAGGGCTTACAGCATTCAAAATAATTTCCCAAGTTCGAAAGAAGATTACATTTGAAAAATCGATTGGCTTGTGAATCTAAAAGTTATTTCAAAAAACACATTTTTCGAAAACGTTTCAAGAATCATAATTTTTGATCTAATCAACTTGGAATGGCACTTATGTCATTTTTAAACGTATATAACTTAACTGAATTTCAAAAATCGATGGTTCAAAAATCTAAAAATTAAAAAGAAAAACTGAACCGTTTTCGATATGACTTATAATATTCTACTCAGATTCAATATAAATAGAGCTAATTAGGTTTTGATATTGATTGGAAGTACAGTTTAAAATTAGTAAAGAAAAAAATAAATATAAAAGATATATTTGTTATTGCTCAAAATTTATTTGACTGTTTAATGTCCAATTTATAGAAAGTATATATAAACATACGTACAGCCTTCTGGAAATGGTCAGAAAACCTCCTGACTTTAAAACATCAACAACCCTTGAAAAGTCGACTTCTGATAATAGAACTGAAAATATTAAATTTGCAGGAAGCGTTTATTACTTCCCTACTCTGCATGTATATTTCAGTTTCATTGGCAAGGACTGTCCAATGTACAAAATGACATTCTATCTCAATTTTCATTTCAACAATAATTAATAACGTAAATAAGGTAAATGCTTTTAGAGACAATAAAAACACATTTATATGGCTGATTTTGTCTCTCATCATTAAACCGGCAATGTTATCTATTGTCTATTTCTATTCATTTTTTTGAAAACCAAAAATGATTGGCATTGTTTCTTATTTCGTTATTACGAGTCACGAGTTTTTAAATCGAACTTATGTCTATCAACGGTGTCTGTCGTTAACACAGCAAGAGACTTCGGAATTTTAAGAGATTCACAATTTATAAAATATATATATATATATATATATATATATATATATATTATCTATTAAAACCACTTTAATATCGCTCGCTAGTTCGGAGTGTATCGAATTATTACATCGAACGAATCACAATCTGTCGAACCGTAAAACTAAATTTAGTCGGTGCGATACGAAACTGATCATTTAACCGGATACTCTGTAAATTACAGGTCGTCGGTAATGCGGTTACCCGCGGCCGATGGCGCGTGAAGACGCGTCACGCCGGCGGCCGCGCGCCCAAAAAACAATAGTCACCCGCAGCGCCGGTTTTATGTACGAATGTATTCGCCGATGTGAGTACTCAAACCTTCTACGGCTCGTAAGCTTCTTATTGTCGTGACGGGCTGTTTGTTTTTTCTAGCGCTTCGTTAAGGTGATACCGCGATGAAAAGAGGGGGATGTCCCCGCGCGTTCACACGACTAATGATCGACATACGACCAATGAGCGAGCGAGTAAGATTATTACTACTAGCGCATGCGAAAAATGAAATAACAGTAGAGCGCGCGGCCTCAAAATAAAAGACGTAAGCGCCGAACCACATAAAATTCGTTTAAAATAACATAACGCTAATAAACAAAAAACTGTTTTACCAGTTAGGTAAATTGGTTAGTAGCATTATCCTGAAAAAGAAGTACAGAAAAATGCATTACCGATTTCACATAACAACAAAAAAGGCAAATTATCAAGGTCGGTTTTGAAATTTAATTCTATCGAGAAAATTTTGTCCTGTCGTGCACTCAAAAAAAAAAAAATTAGTTGCTTCTATCAAAATTGTGATTCGCATGATCAAGTATCTTGATTCCATACGAGCCTAACAAGACCTTAGACACTTCAAATAAGATGATTTTGATTGGTTATCATTATTCAATGGACTAGTCAACTGTATTGCTCTTATTATTATTAGTTAACTAAAGCAATTTAGATCTTATTCAGTATGAATATGAAAAATGGCTATACCGACTAACTTATCTTAATAAATTCAATTAATACTTAGTCAATATCAAAAAGAAAATTATTATAATAACTAATTCACTTTAATAAATTCAACTAAGATCATGATCACTACCAACATAGAAATGATTATAGTAATTGATTCAGCTTAATAAATTCAGTTTAGAACTTGTTACATTTGAACCATAAATGTTTATTATGATCAAATTCAATTACTTGAATCATCTATGATACTTGTTTAGTACTAATAGGTAACATTGTAATAACAACTAAGTTACTCTTGTTTAAATCCACTAAGAGCCTTTCCCATCTCTTTTTAAACTGACTTTTAACAAAGTCCTTTTAAACGTTCCACGTTCTTCTTTAACAGTTGTTAGGGCTGAAAACCGTTAAAAGGAGGGCGTGGAACGCAAAACTAATTTTAAAAGTGACTTTTTATTAAAAGTTAGTTTAAAAGGAGACAGTGAAAGAGCCCTTAGTAACATTTTTTTAATTGACTAAGTTCTGCATTAATAAATCGCACTCAACTCTGAGAATGCTCATGAGTTAGCATATGACGGGTTGTCCTAAAGTTCACTCTTAATCACCTGTAATGCGTAATTGATAGTTGATATCTACCACGTTTAAGAGTGAACTGAAGTACGACATATTAATTAGGACAGCACCTTCAGTGCTACCTCAAACGCGGTCTCAAAGTTGAGTACGATTTATCAATACAGGTCTAAGATATTATAATCACTTGGAAAATTAGTGCCAGCATGACATTGTGCTCCACCCGTAACCAGCCTCGATCGTACTTAGCACGGCCGTGTGTTGTGCTATATTTTATCTATCAGCAATTATAGAAAACCAAAGTTGATGTTAAAGTTATGAAAAGAAACATGAAGTAAAACCTATTTATGTTCAAATTATCACAGTTAAAAATAATTCATAGAACATATCACATTTAAAAATCTAATTTCTTGTCAAAAATTAAATCCTAAAAATAAATCTCATTGTTTGTTGTTGACATATGTGACAAATTTTAGATAAAATAAAACAAAAATAATTTGTAAGAAAATACTTGTTTATTAATTTTTAAACAGTACAGTGGAACGTTACATATTTTTTGCTATTGTTAAAATATTTATGTTACAAGGTATCGGAAATATTAATGAATTGTAGAAACTAACAACCTTCTGTGCTGTGTTTGGTTCGTTTCTTGGTTCCTTACACTTTTGGTACGTATACACTTGGTCTTCAACATCAACACCAACCAACAATACCACAACTATCCCATTCACTGATGCAACTACATCTGACTCTTCGCAAGTAATACAAATAGGTACTAAATGAATAAACAAAGAAGTCACGAACGAAATAATCCGATTTAACTCGAGCGGCACACAAACAACTATTCATGCAGCTATTGACTAACGATATGCGCTAGATTTGTTCAGTTAGCTTCGCCTCCTGCCCCCGCGCCGCCCTTTGAGGTGAGGTGGGAAGGGTAGTCACTTATTTCAATTGATAAATTGATTATTTATCTCAACTAATATGAAAATCGTTTTAAGCACTTACTCTCAGTAGAATTTAATATTTAATTTATATTTAATCCAACAATATTAAGTATTAAAGGTGATCATTTTATCTTTGTTGTTTTAAAATGATAAGTATTAGAGTAGTTGATGTAATTAACAGGTATTAGGTAAATCAAATACTACTTTATCAATTTAACAATGAAAATAATTAAAACTACTAATTTTTTTAATTATTTCAATGAATTTATTCTGAATTGATTGACTATATATGTGAATAAGTTAACTAAATAAAACTGATCAAATTATGCCAGAAAACAAGTAATGATAGAAACAATGTATATACTTGTTAGAATGAATATAGTACCTACATTATTAGTGCAATCACAAATGAACTAGTTGTTACAACGAATCAGCTTTCGTTGATATACACAATTTCGCAGTTGTTTTAATTAATTTAACGCCAACTAAGAGAAAATGTCTCTTAGTTAGCTTTCATTTTTTTGAGTGTGTGTTCCTTTTACAGTTCACTAACTTAAACAGTGAAAAAATATATACCAAAAAATCAAACTCCTAACTCATGCATTTAAAGAGAACGAGGAAAAAACAAAACTCTCTTTTTATCACTATAGCACCTTAATGGAAACGCGTACATTTTATAAATTTAAAGGCGCAAATTTACTTAATTAATACATTTACATTTATCGTCTTGGAGTTGAATTGAAACTTGATGATTAAAAAAATAATCTTCCAAGCTTAAGAAATGATACTTAATTCGCTACGATATATCGTATAGTTAAATAATTCTTTCATTTTTCACATACGGCCTTCAGTATTATCTTCGCTATTACAATCGATTTACATAATTTATGAACGTGAAAGCTTCGGGGAAAAAAGGCCACACGATTAAGTCCACCTGTAACATTATACCATTCGGCTCGATTCGGCCACTGCTGACGGTAGTGGACGAGTGGTGAAGAGCGTTTTCTTCGTAACGAGAGGTACCAGGTCGAAATACTAGCTACGGCCGAATTGAACGACAAGTTTCTATTAACTGCAATCAAATTAGACCACATGCCTAGAAGAGACTTTTAAACCACCGGTGTCGGCGTTGGTACCACATAGTGACGACGGCCGTCGGAGTTCCCTAGTGGGACAGTGTGGAGGGTTAAAACGCCAGACCCGTGGATCAGTAAAAAAAATGAGGGAGACTACGTATACTTCTGCACCGAGCACGGTCAGGGTTGTCACCTTTTTTTTTGGGAAAAATAACGTAACCGATAGTCTGAACAAAAAAAAAGAGTATGAGTAAAAAAGTAGTGTTTTTCAAATTTATTTCTTTATTGTCATATATTTTATGCTTTATGTGTAGATATTTGCCAAAAAGTACTACCAATACTTTTTGGCAAAAGTATTGGTAGTACTTTATTGTAAAATACGGTTGGCAACCCTCAGTAGGGCAGTAGAAAAATAGGGTTATAAATGCATTCACGAACTTTTGATCATCTTGAATATTTACATGCAATACAACTTTCTTTTTTTTTTTTAATCACCTAAATGTAAAAGGTAATTTTTATATGATCTGCCGTATTGTTGTTTAGTTAACTCTTGTATCGTATGCAACCGCCAGTGTTTGTTATATGTTTGTTATACAGCTGTCGCCTGACCGTATCACACATTTACTATTACCAATCATAGAGTTTTTGAAGTGAAGTCTGTACAAGAGTAATCTAAAATCGACCACATCATTCTAGTATTTTCCCGTCTAAAACTGCCATTTCTAGAAAAATACTTTGAAAATGAAGTTATTACATATTAAAAGCTTAAACCAACCATGTCAAGCTACAAAGTCGCACGATTTTGTTTCGAATTGAATCGTTTCTATCCGTAGTATGAGGTCTTTTGCGATTAAGAAAGCCTGCATCATTGTTTCGTCGCTGGCTAAGGAGCTCAGACGGAGGCGTGGAAGACTTGGAGCGAAACTAATTGCGTTGTTTGGACTTTTTCAACACGCTACACCCAAAACAATTGTTATGGTTATTATCTTAGTAATAAGTGTTGTTTTTGTTTGTTCATTTGAATAATCACCATACACCCTGATGTGATGTCAGAAACCAAAGAAAGTATGTCGAAATTTGCAAAATTATAATGGCACAATTACTTGTAATCGCAACTTAAAATTAGAAATTCGATGCCGATGCTTCGTTTATGTCGAAGATTTTTTTAACAGAGAAATCATCAAGTACGGCACACGCATGAGTTCTGTATAACATTGCGCCAGAATGACAGTGCACGGAAAAAATCTCGTGAACAATCCGAGAAGGAACGAACGAAGAAATTTAATTAATCCAAATAATTACGTCACAAACGAGCCGGTAGAAAGCTGACCCCGCGCGAATGAATCAAAAGGTTCTCACGTGTTCAACGGCGAATTTAATTAAGCTTTCCATAGGGAAAAAAAAACAATAGAGAACGCCCACGCGTCAAGACGAAACAAGCTCTCGTTAAAAGTTGCGATCGAAACCGTCGTCCGCGGAGGGCGGGCAGTCGGCGCTTTCGTAGCGGGAGGTACGGGGTTCGAGTCTCGACCGGATGAGCTTTCGACTTAAATCGTAATGAATCACCGACTTCGGGCCTCGAGGAGCACGTCGAGCACAACGTTTTGCAGCCCCCAATTGGGCCCCACTGGGTGAGGTGGGGCGGAGCTACTAGGATCCAAAATAAACGGATTATGGGCGAGTACGCCTCTACGGTGAAGTGGTGTAAACGTGCCAAAACAACATCAAAAACATATTCTAACTCTAATGATTTATTTATACACTCAATTGTGTACGCTTTCGAGAAGCAGGGGAATTGTGTAAAAACGTTGCAACATGATTAATTTTGAACAGTAACAATAATTCTAGTAACAAAACTAAGTATTAATTCTAAAGAAATTTGGGATTTCAATCTGTAATCAAATTTTTTTGGATAAATGCAGGGGGTTTTAATTATTCTCCCATACTCATCTCATATTTTGGGATATACGATCGGGTTTTCAAAAACTAATTTATGCGGAATTACCAAAGTTTTACATGGTTAAAAATTAAAATAAGATCGCGAGAGCTATCAGAAAAAGCGATAAGTGGCTCACTTCGCAATCGCGCATTTATTGCTAACAGGTATTTAACGAAAGCATTACAGAAAGCATGTGTCCCATTTTAATGAAAAATAGCAAATTAATTATTCCTTTCAAGTGACACAGAAATATTCTATTAATGACAGACTGATAACGGTGTTGCCCACGTTTGACATTTTTTTTTCTAAGTTATAATCAAATGCTTTTATACTTTATGTCCCACAATCTTCTACCTCCAAAGAATTTGTTTTTATGAGCGGCATCACCACAACGGAGGCTGGTGTAATGGTTTCACATTTTGATACGTGATACTTTTACGATGGCTTCAGGTCTTTTTCTTTGCAATTCTTTGATTGTGTTAATCATCAAACGTTATTGCTTGCCTTGAATTAGTAAGTAATTCAAGTAATAGTAAGTAAGTAAGTAATTCACTATAAGGGTGGAAAACGGTAATACTAATGAATGATGAATAATGAAATGATGACAAATACAAATTCGTAAAATAATACAAGAAGCAGAACTAAATTAAAAGGTAACTTAATTATGTAAAAATGAAATAACATCAAGATGGTTTCCTTATGATTTTAGTATACATAAATAGTTTATTATATTTGGTAAGATTAATAATTTCGCGATGACATTTTTTTTTAATTCAAATAAACGTGAAGAACGTTCATTCGGATACTTGAATAGGTTCGACGTTAATAAAACATTATTATATTTAAATGTCACCGTATGTATAAAATATAATTTTAGCCAACGACCGTCAATTTGATGTAAATAAATAGAATATGTTATATTAAAATAGAATTTACGATAAGATTCAAATGCTATGAGGGTATTTGACAAACAGAATTCATGTCCAACAATGGGATTGATCTATTTTAACCACTTTCGTAAAATTATATCATGAAATTCCGCTTTGGAGAAAACTATCGTTTTCAAACTTTCCTTCTTTTAGAACAAAAGAAAAAAAGAAAAATATTCCAGCTATTCACAAGTGAAAACTGTAGATAGTCTAGAAACTCCTTTAAAAATAAGCAGAATTCTTACTGTCTTACTAATGTGTTTACGAAAACAGGATGTGTTCTTACGGAAACTTGACATCTCTAGGGTGAGTAATTTTTATAACATAAATAATGCTTCGAACTACGCTAATAAAATAAATAATAAATAGCAGAATAACTACTTTATCAACAAATATAGGACTTCATTGCTTACATTCGGAAATATGAAGATGTCTGTTTATAAATCTGAGAATTTTGGTTGGTTTGTTTATCCCATAAATTTCTGTTCATAATTTTGTTTAGACCTAAAATGACACATTTATTGTGTTGTTTACAATTAAATATGTCAATTACTAATAAGAAGATAGTTTGTATGTCAGTACCTTGATTATACATACAGCACACTGAAAATTCTGCACTACTGGCCGGTCATAAATGTTTGAATTTCGAATATTATATTTTTTAAATATAATTAACTCATTTATCGGTTAAAATATTTTTTGGCGAAAAGTAAAATTTTTGGGCGATAATTTTTAAAGGTTCAGTGTCTCCGCAATACTGCACTGCTCATCATCAAAATGCTTTTGAGAGGGAAGCACCTTGTTTGAGCACTGTAAGACGATGGTATATGCAAAATTTGATCATGGCCATATTACTCTCCATGATAGAATTAGTGAAGGTCGGTCTTCGACTGCGATCACTGAGAAAAATTTGGCTACTGTCAGGAAATTGATTGAACAAAACCATCTATTAGCAGATACGAGGGTATTTGGGGATTGGTATGAGCCGAATTCAAAAAAAAATACATAAACAATTAAATGTTAAAAAACGTTTCCATAGAATTCCTCATAAACTCACCCCGGAACATAAACGGACCCGAGTTAATTGGTGTAAAAAAATGTTGTTAAAGTACGATCACGGACGTTCAAATGCTGTGTATGAGACATTGTGACACGAGATGACACATGGATGTATTATTACGTGCCGGAAAGACAGCAACAGTCTTCTGTATGAATGTTTGAAGGCGACAGCAAACCAAGGAAAATGAGGTAGGCGAGAAGCGTAGGCAAAAAATTGTTACGTTTTTTTTTCCAAGGCGGGTCCTGTCTGCACGATCCCACATGAAGAACGAAAGACATTTCACGTTAATCGGTACACCTTCATTTGTTTGTCCAGTGTCTTAGAAAAAGTTAAGGAAAAACGACCAAGAAGTGGCATCCTATTGCATCACGACAATGCTTTGCTGCACACCGCGAAAAAGACACGTCTTTTTGACTTCTGAAAAAATAAAGCTTGTAACCCATCCCGCATTTAGTCTAGACCTAGCACCATTCGATTTCTTCATTTTTCCAAATATCTAAGATTTAATGAGAGGTCTGACATTTTCGGGACCAGAAGAGGCGGTGATACCTTTCAATTAGCACGTGGAAACACGATCTCAGACTTAAGGGCCCTCATGTTTTCAAAAATGGTTTGAGCGAATAAAAAAAGTGTGTAAAATAAAATAGAGAATACTTTGAAAAGCAGTCAATATTTTACTTTACATGTAAATTGTTTTATTCATGAGTTACGTAAAACATTCAGTCTACCCCACGTAGGTATATACGAGAGCCACTCTGGTATTATTGAGATAATGTCAAAAGCCGTTTCTCCCTCGCTTATGATTGCGCATGCGCGCAAGTCCGCTTCACTACAAAAGCATGCGCAGTAGTCACTTCTCGCGTTTTCAAATATTAGAATTGTAAAATGCGTTTCTGTGAAACAAATAATATATTTGAAACGTGACCACTGGCTATAATAATTATGATTCTAAGGTTAGTTTATCCGAAGAACAAGCGGTTATAGTCAGCATTAATAATGAAGCGCTATTTCGAACTACTGCCTCTTGATGGTTTAGAGAATTTCGTAATGGTGACAACTAAGTTGAAGATAGAGAACGTGTGGGAAAGCCTGTTTCAACAGTCCAGGTAATATCATCTAGGTTCGTAAACTGATGATTTAGAATACTCTTTGAATGGGATCCACAACAGCGTATAAGATCTTTCATGATGTTTTAAAAATGAAAAAAACTGTTTCTCGTTTCAAAATTGGGTTCCACGTCATCCCGCACAACGTTCAAAAACCGATTGTGTAAGAATCAGTCAACCAACATTAATGTTATACGTTAAAGGCGGTCACTGTATAATATCTAAAACCGTTGCAGATGATGAAAAATACATCCCATTTTATGATTTATCTACACAACAGGAAAGTAGGAGCACGAGTTCATAAAGAGAGATGATCCAACGCCAACCACCGTGAAAAAAGTAAATGTAATGAAACAACCTATGTATGTCGCATTTTTCAGAAATACAGGCTTAGAAAAAACTATTAAATTAAAATTACAGAAAACTGTCACGGCGGCTGACACACAACACTGCTTGACTGTAGTTCTCCAAACTCTTAGTATTAGAGGCTTAATGCCACAACACGACTACACATCCTCTTACACCGCTGCGCTCGAGGTCAACTTTTTGAAGGAATATAACATTATAGTCTTAGAGCATCCGGTTTAAAGTCACCCACCAGATCTCGCAATATGCGACTTTTGATTCTTTTTTTAATTAATCGAAATTGCGTGACCGCCGGTTTACATCAGAAAAAGAGATCCACTCCGCCACTATTGAATATTTTGACTCTATTTCTGTGAACGACCGGCGCGATGCTTTCCGTTTGTGGAAAATTCGTCAAAATTGTACTACGCTGAAGGAGACTACTTTGAACATATGTACATTTGGTGTGATATGCTTGTACAGTTTTTCTGTATCTCAATAATTTTGGAGTGATCCTCGTATATGGAAAACGGGTGTTGGGAGGCCGTTCCTCTTTTAGCTAGTGGTGTGTTTATAATTATGCTAAAATTTAAAAGTGTTTCAGCAGGTCAACAGTGCCTTTTCACAAGTTGAGTAAAAACTGAAGTAAAAGGTTGTATGAAAACCTTTGTTCTCTTTTTTTAATATTTTATTTCTTTATATCAATTTTATGCTCAAATTGTTACCGAATAATAATCATTTTATGGACATATGTTGTTACAATCGAATTCTTAGAAATGATTTATATCATTTCTATTATTAGTATCAGGGAATGACCAATTTCCAACCTATATTGTATCATGATAACATTTCTTATTTTACACTTACATGTTGAGAAGGGTAAGAATATAAATTAAGAAACAAATAGGTACAGGTATTGGAGGTAAACGAGTCCGGCTCAACTGAATTATTATAATACGATAGCATTAAAACAGCAAACGAAAACGAGTTTTATCAGTTTCGTTCTCAGCAAAAGTACTCAGATGTTATCACGGAAATTATTAACAAAATTTTGTACGTGGGCGCGCGTTGATGTCTTTCATTAGGGGATATGAATTCTAACTACCATTTCGTAACAATATTTCATTTGCAACAACTATCCCATTATGCTGTCAGATTTTATCTACACAGTCGTTTTTAATGGCGAATCTTACAAGCTGAGGACATGTGTTTTTTTACGCGAAAGTTTTGCGATCACATCGATGCTCGCTCGGAGCCGACTTTAGAGCTTGCGGCATTAACTTTTGAACAAGAGACGCCCACGCATTTTACGAGCATCCCTGCACTTGAATAATTGTCATCGCACTAGTATTGCAATAAAGAATTAAAATTACAATATCGGGCATAAACCTAACAGAGTAATTACAACAAAACATAAATTCTTAACTCCTTGACAGCTATTAACTTTTTTTTCTGTTATGCCATAGCGGCTAATATTTGCACCTACTCATTTATTAATAGTCCCTTTACGTCGCAGTGCTATTTTAAACATATTAAATACCACACTACTCATTATGAGGTTTTTTGGCATGTCGATTTTCTTGTACTATCGTTATGTTTAACGACTTCTCGGGAAACCTCCACAGATAAATAAAATAGATTTAATGCCATTGACTGCATATAATTATGATTTCTTATTGGTAAGAATGCACTCATATCTTGATCTCATATACAACATTCAAATTCAGAGCAGACGTTTTATTTTGTATATAAATAGCTGTTGTATCTAAACCGTTAATCAGACCGATTCGTAAGAACTTTGTTTTTTACCAGTGTTAGTTATTTAGTTACGTTCACTATGTCATTCTAGAGACTCTATAAAATGCAGTGTCAAATATTGCCTACTTAACACGCCGGTATCCGTGTACATTCGCTGAAAATAAGAGGTGGTTGTTACATTTTCTGAACTTGCAGATGGCTATTTGTGCATACACATATTACTTTATCGTCACTTGACCCGTGGTCGTACTTAATATCCAAGCATTACAGGTCAAAGACAAAGCTATCAAGGACGTCAAATGCTCGTAAAAAAAATCAGTTACATGCCGGTATATACACAAGTAAGACGCGACTAGGAAACTATTAAAGGATAGTTTTTATTTAGGCTATCTGTATTAGTCATGGCATGTCCACGTCGCGTGACGTTCGCTTTGATTACTATCATTTTATTTTTTCCGGTGGAAAATTAAAAGAACTATTGCAGAAGCTCAAATATACCAGAGACGGTTGTTATTAAATACATTACCTTCACTGCCCTTCCTCGTAATCGGACAAAAACTTGAAACAGGCGTAGAGTTTTACGACTTTAATCAAGAAACATATCAGTTAACAGTCACCCCGCCCGGATGGCGCATAACAGGATCGCGTTTTAATAATGCACGTGCATTGGTAAGGTAACTTTAGAGCATCGCGGAATGTTAGTTGCAAATAAAAAATAATTATATGTAAATTAAATGCGATTGCACGAGAAACAAATACAAAAGGGTCAGTATTTCAAAGCTGTTTACTGTACGATAATATTATTCAAAATGTTATAGTTACATTAACATCATCGGAATACGTCTAACAATTGATAATAGCTTCAATGAAAGCTTTTTTGCAGCTGCAATTTGAGAGTCTAATGTGCTTTTTTTAATTATTCAATTCAGTTTGCATTTATTGTGATTTTCATGGGAATTCGTTGATTTCAAAGAAAATGACCACTAGAAACGCTGTATAAATCTTCATACAAATTATTTCATATTGAAAAACAATACTATACGAATTTTTAATTAGTGGCTTGGTAATATCGTTACACTAAATTGATCAAAAAACCTTTTTAGGGTTTCGTATCCAAAAGGTTGCAATGGAAACCTTATTACTATGCCTACGTTGTCTGTTCGAATGGCCTGTCTGTCTTACCTTCAAAGGTCTGTAACTTTTTAACCATAATTGGTAATTTGGATAACTTTACACACAATACGTTCTGAAAGAAAATATCTTAAGAAATAGTGAAAAATAACAAACTAACAAAAAAGGTAAAAGACGCCCCAATAGAAAAAATGTTTTCTTTTTCAACATTTTTAAAATTATAGTCTATCCCAAAAATGGTAATACTAATGTAAAAACGTCAAAATTGCTGTGATTGTATTGTATATTCAGTATCTTGAACAGAATAAAAAAACATTTCTTTTGTAAATATAAATTTTTTTTTGTAATGGTACCGAACTTCGGTGCGCGGTTGAATTCGTACTTGACTAAATTATACCAGTGACTATGCTTTCAACCACATAAAAAGATACTTCAAACCACGATTTGAAACCTCAAAACTCATCTAAAAACTGTGAGAAAACTAATGGTAATAATTGAATACAATTAAATAACGAAACTTCCTTTGAACAAAGATTAAGGCTAAATTTCGTCCTCGGTTTCGTTTCCGCGTATTAACCGCCAACTACGAACAAGGGACACGCCCCCAAAAAGTTGAAGTAATTTTAAGATCATACTCCTCCCACTTCACTTGGAGCAAATTCTGGTCGCTAAACGGAATTTTGAAAGGAGATTACACACCAGCTATGAAAAAGACAGTAATAGATACATGTCTTCTTGTTTATTGTACGGCTGACAGACTTGGGTTTACACAAGTAAAGTTAAAGAAAACAATAAGAACAATGCAAAGAACAATAGAGAGAAGTACACTAAAAATTAGAAAAATACAGAAAATATGATCAGAAATCATCAGGAGAAGAACAAAAGTAACTGATGCTTTGACGCAGCATTTAAAACAAAAATGGCAGTGGGCCGGTCATGTATCGGGGTGTAAAGACAGTAGGTGGACTACAAAACTACAATTTGGCAAGGGCCATTAGGAAGAAGAAATGTGGATAGACCAGCGAAAAGGTGGGCTGATGATATTATTAAAATAGCAGGGCGAGTTTGGATGAACCTCGCTAGAGATAGAGAAATATGGAAGGAAAAAGAGGAGGCCTTCATCCAAACGGGATCCACATATCAGGAAGACAACTAACGGTACTAACACTAGTTTAATTGATAAGTTAAGTATACTAACACAACTAATAAACATCTGAAATGTAATAATTGATGTGGAAATAAAAGGCTTTGATATTGATATTGATGCTCCTCCCACTCCACTCGTTCGTACGACATACTTCTTCTGCTTAGCAGGGTTTTTTTTGTTCGTGAATTTAGCTTGGACGAATTCTTCGTCTACGAACAAGTTTGTAAATCCAAAATTTTTAAGCTAGTACTAAAAACAAAGAAAGAAAAAGACAGTCTTGGTCTACGTAACCTTAAACGTACCTAAAACAGTTAAATCAATAGACGGACCGGAATAGGACTCGAGCAGCAGGCCAATTCTGCAAACTTAAAACCACTCAGTCGATATCGTTACGTCGTTAAAATTACGTAACTGAGGGGACGCGATGGCAACCCCTCTAACCGAGACGCCATTTTGACGTCATAGCGATATCGACTGAGTCGTGTTAAGTTTGCAGAATTCTGCAGAATTATCTGCAGAAGCAGAATTGACATCGAATAGACCTTGCTAGTCACGCCTCATTGTTTGTCAAATATTTGATATTTGCAATTCTATTAGTTTGGAAATACGATCGGAACGGAAATTTAAACAGAGATCGTAGCGGAATCGAAATGAGGACAGCGATCGATTTAATTTTACGTCAAAGATGATGAGTGACTATGCTAGGTACTTATTAAATACTTTAATTGTCCGTAGACGTAAAATAAATCTATTTTGTGTCGTAGAGTAATAATATGGAGCAGTGTTCGAAGTACTATTGTGAGTCGATCAAGGGTGTCTATTGTTAGCGGAACGGGTGCGCGGACGCCGCGTCCTGCAATCACGCGCATTGTCTAGCCGCGCCGCCGGTCGGTCGTTGAGCCTACGTACAATGAACTGTTTGTGACACTGTTAGTTTGCTTTGATAACAAACCGACAATGCAGATTTTGAAACCGTATTATGTACTTTAAGTAAGCAGCGAGATAATGCCAGAAGTTTATCCATGGAGGCGTACATGACACGCAATGGAGTAAAGTGAAAAATGTGTGGATACTAAATAATTGTAACAGTTACCGGCATTTTCATGAATAACGACTTTCCATTTGCCATATCGCCGATAATTTATGGTGAGTTGCATCAAAACAAAAAGCGTAAATCGTGACTTTCTACAGATTGTACATGCACTATTTACGTATAGATTCTTATATTTCTTCTAATTTATTACTAAATTAATTATCATATTAGATATAGCTTATTAGATTATAACTTAGAACGGAAGATTTGACAGCGAAAATGACACTTTGTATCCTTTAAAAATTATGTATTAAATATCAATGTGAAGTTCAATTGTACCCAATATTGTTGCGACTATCGTCGATGTCTTTCAAATTTGATGATAGCGTATAACATTTTTTTTACCTTAGTGTAATGGCAACTATAATTTTGGAAAAAGGAGGCCGAGTCTTTATAAAACGGAAATCATCTAAATGTTTAGAGAATGCATGAAGCCCGTTAATTGCCAAATCTGGTATCTCGGTAGGGTCTTAATTCTAAGACCCTACCGAGATTTTTGCACAACTCCGCTCCCCCAACTTAATTACCAAAGACGCATCTCACCACATTTCAAAGTCGTACTGGCTTCATAAGAAGTTTCATACTAAATTCAACTTCTCTTTATTTTGATAAAAAGCACAAATTTAAAGTTTTTATAGATTTCTTTTCGCTACTGTGTAAATTGGTGAAGCATTCCTGAGGATAATACGCTAAAAGTCTATTTCACGAAGTTTAAGGAAACACCTTTCAAATACATGGTTCCTGCAGGATACAATCGTTACGTTATCCCATAGGGACTGTGCATTTTCCGAGATAAAAAATGGTCATGTGCTATTATTCCAGACTAATTTTACTCTGTGTCATCAAGATCCGTTCAGGCGCTCTGACGTGAATGAAAAAATATACATCCAGACTTTTGCATTTATAATATTATTGAGATATTAATGAAGAAGCTTATGAGACAATTTATTCGTCGAAATTTAATTTATAAAACGACAGCTTTAAATCTTTACTCATAAACAAGAATTTATTACTTAATAGTATGTTCTTATAATTTTTTTAAATAAAATACGTTTGAGAAATATATATATTCTAGAGACAGTTTGATTAATAATAGTTCAAGAACAATTAAAGTTACCGGAACTGCCGGAACTCTAAAAACCGTTGCATTTAGATATAGGGGTTGTGACTCTACGCAGTGGGGTCTTTCCGAAAAAAGCTCGCGTCTATTGAATTTGTTTTCGAAGGATCCGTGCAACAAAAATATATTACTCTAGTCAAGTGCATCGCCGCTGTTTTTTATTAGTTTTTACACACCTACTAGCCTCAGCTCGCGGCTCCGTCCGCGCTGACGTAGAACATATTTCTTCATCTTTCGTTACGAGCGACCTGTTTAGCAATCATGATCTAGATCCAGGTTCTATTCCAGGTCTCGTCTCCGGTTCCATCATTTATTACGATTCGTCCTTAATTCCAAATTCCAATCCCAAACATGCTGTCGATCTCAATCATTTATTACATGTATTATACACTCCGCGGATTCACTTGCATGGAACACTATTCTATTGCACGTTTGTGATTGTATTGTTCGTTCACGTAGATGAGGTTAGTACAATAGTTATGGTAATATAAGTACCATGCTAATCCCGACCTCGGTCCGGCTTTCGATTCTGCTTTGATTCATTGCTCTAGTATCGATCCCGGTCTACAGCGACCTAATTATCCATAATAACCGACCGTCTCCAATTTTAGACTGCCGAGGTGAATTTCTTTTGCCGCCTTGCTATTGTGCGAGTTTCTATTGTAGGGCTGTGGCCATCCGCATGGGAGATCCGCTAAGCTGGTCCGCGGTCTTATTACCGTAGTGACACAATTTTTTGAATTTCTGATTAAAGAAAAGTTAAGAGTCCTATATCATAATTCTGACGATCATAAAAAAACACATCCATAATGAACCGATCGCGACGGATCACGGAAAAATGGATGTTTTGACATTTCCTTGCACAAAGAAATACAGCTACGTCTTTACACAAAAATAGGTAACATCCATGGTGGCTTCGCCCTCCTAGGCATAGATCCAATATAGAATTTATCCCATCAAAAATTTATATATGAAATTAAAGCCAAGTTTAATATCATGATATATGCCTTGATTGGCTTCAACGACAAAAAAAGTGAGATCTAAACGGGTGCCGACTTAAATGGTCAGTCCTGAAATTTATTTATAACAACCTAAAATATTTTCTTATAACTTAAAATATTATTTCTTCTTATATCTTAGGATAATATATTGAAGCCTAAGGTCTGACTTGGCTAGTTTTTATTTACGAATTATTATTATACGAAGGCGGATCGTACTTTTCAGAATAAAAAGGAGCCCTCGGGGTATGTAGCCTTCTATTATTAAAAACAAATTTAGAATTGGTCCAAAAGCTATCAATACTATCCCTTATATAAACAAACAATGTTTGTAATTATAAGTTTTCTCTATACATTAGTATAGCGATAAACAATTTGAATAATGACATCGGTCAAATATTAATACAAACCCGATGTTATTCAACGAAACAACCGTATCAAGTTATAATTTCCTTTAACATATTTATAAAATTAATACGAATAAAAAATGGTATACAAATCATATACAACACATCCGTGTTCATATACACGAAAAGGTAGTACTAATGCGGAAAAGTAATAAACATAGATTTAATTACTAGAAGATACATGACGTTCTTATAACCGAAATGAAATTTATCTATCTATAGATAATTAAAAACATTAGAACGAACGAAGGTCTTTTATAATAAAAAAGCCGACCAAGTACGTACCGGGTCACGCGCAGTTAGGGTTCCGTAATTGCCCGTTACAATACGCGAATTAGAAGGGGTTTTCATTTGATACAATGAACGCATTAATGGAGTACACGGCTAAGTAACGTCTTTAAAAACATGCCAGCATAGGACTGGTGTTAAGGATGTTATGGTTATATATTTCCATAATTTTACAAGACTCATAAGTTTATATTTATATACCTACTATTACAATTTTAGAGAACAAACATCATCTAAGTAATTTTCAATGGAATTTGTGCGAAATTTTGCTTTTTACTTCTCCAAGCACATTTTATAAGTTGATCGACTATTACGCGTTAACTTGTAAAGCGTACTTAATTACAATAGTTTTCTTTTAACTTCGTTATAGATAGAACTGCCGTGATTTTTTTCACATATCCAGGAATAATCGTTTACCTGGCTGCTTGACTCACAAAAACTAGCCTTTTAAAGCTATAATTAATATTTCGCAAACGGATCTCTAAATCGAAAAATTGTTTTCATACGTCCACTATGATTTTAAATAAGCTATCCAATGACACTCTATACTATGGGATAGACGGGAAAAAAATTACCCCACTTTACTTCGAGAAGGTACCCAAAATTTGTTGTTTTAAGTTTTTATTCTACTTTATCAGCGTGATTGATATTTACACCCACACCAAATTACAGCTTTCTAATACTGAGAGCTTTTGCGTTAAGCCGTGAATTGGCACACAGACATACAGACGAACAGACGGATGTCAACATGACAAAACTATAAGGAAACCTTAAGTATTCTCAACTGTTTTAATCATTTACGAATTAAGAATGTATGTCTCATGAATACTAAGCCATAAGAAACATTATAAACAATAAAAAAAAACATAAAACTTGTAAAATTATATATCACAAATTTTAGTAGGCGAGAACATGACATTGCAAATATCAAGACAAATATGTTTCTATGCGTTGAAAGCTAATATAGGTAGTTTCATGTTCGTGAGCCGATACAGTTTTTGTTCAGACTTTCCACGGCCGACTCCGCGGCGGGCTAATGAGCAGTCGGCGGACGCGTGCGCACGTCCATTTGTCTGTTTGTCCGCGACTGTGTGATGAACGCCGTGATGGATCTAGTCAAAGCGATAATTATCGCGGCTCTCGCGGCCCGCGCCCACTTTCTCGGTTCGCGTGTGGAAAATAAACATGTAACCGTATAAATATATTAACAAAATATTTAAATCGAGTTAATTTCGATGCCGTCGGGCGCTTAACGGTGTCCCGCGTCAGAGAAATGTATATTTTTAGTGGATATTTATGCCTTATCTGATTGTAGGAGGAATGTGGGAATGCGCATTTCAATGTAGATCATGTGCAAGTCGGGGGAATGCCGGTGTGACTATGAACTCGACGTGAAGGTGTCGAGTCCTAACCACACGGGACACTTCAAATTTGATATGACCATTTAAATTGTGACTATTTCCATGAAACGGAGGGATTATAAATACCACATACCTAAATATGCCGCTTATAAAACTACTCAAAGATGCATATGAAAAACTATTTGAGTTGTGGATAGGGTAGCGATAATCTACTAGACAGCAATAATTTATACTGTTCCGAAAAGAGATAAACTTTATTTCTTTGACAGAAATTACCTTCAAATTTAAGAGCGCGTGATCCGAGTCGTGATGTCCCTAAAATTTGAGATGGAACAAGCCTCCTACATCCAGTTGCATTATGAAAAAAGAGCATATCAGACCATGCTCAGTAAGGGTTCCGTGGCTGTTAGTACAAAGAAATGCACTACAGATGAAAAAAACTATGTTGTTTAACTTTTTTTCATGTTTCCTGTACAGAGTAGGCATTAGCACCACAGTCGCCTATAACTGGAGAAGTAAGTAGGTGTGTCAACTATTACTCTTGAACCAACAGTCCTGACTTAGTCGTGATTTAAAAAACTTACTTCAGTCTCAAAATATAAAAATATGATGTGAAAAAGTGCACCAACGAAAGAGCGTATCTTCAGGGCACTTACGTCCTTTCATTGAGAAGAGCAGTTTTTCGGTAATAACTCAGAAACGGTATATCCGATCATGCTGAAAATAATTTTTGTAAAAAATATTTATTAAGCATTTTCTTTGTATTGTTTTCATATTTTTTGGACATATGGTTTAAAAAAGAAAGATGGGACACAATTTATGCTACTTTCGGAGCGATTATTTCTGAAAATATTCACTTTAAAAAAAATTGCCCAGACACCTTAGTGTTTTTAGGTATTGAAATATTATGTACTTTTAAACACGATGTTTACTGAAAAAAAATTCAGCTTCTATTACATGTATGGAGCGCAATAAATATTTATTTTTTGTTATTTAAACATCAGATTAAGTAGCGGTTTATACAAGACACCTATACTCCAAAGTTCATCGTTATATATCTTTTAGTTTTTGAATAAAATGCCTGTGACATATGGACGGACTGACGGTCATGATAAAACTATAACGATTCGGTTTTTGCTATTTTAGCTACGGAAACCTAAATATACTATCCAGCATTCCGAATGGAAGTCGTTTTCTTCGTGTCGCTTACATACACAGTGTGACCTACAATTCATTACATAAAATTATATGAATAAATACGAAAATTTCCCAAAAATAAGTTAAATCTTATCATTTAAAAGCTATTAGGTGAAGAAAACACAGAAATAATATTTCTCAGTAAGTTGAAAATTTCAAATAGCCACCATTTTTAAATGATTTTGTTTATCTTAGAATTTGTTCCAGGCGATCGCCTGAAGAATAAATGTGCGGCGTTCATTATGATATCTTGAGAATAAACCTTTGAACTAATGTTACTTTCTGAAGCTATACTCAACTAATGGGAAGGTAATCCGCCACGAGACCGAATACAATATTTACGGTAAGATAGATATCTATTAAAAAAATTTAGGCAACAATTGACTTGAGTCACACAAGCCCCAGAACTACCCTAAGACTTTTGAGCAATAGAGATCGGAAGTTTCTTAGAGATCGGAAAATGTGAGTAATATTTTTACTCACATTTTCGAGCAAAATTATTGTACTATCTTTCAAAATCATTAAACGTATAAACAATGACTTTACTGTTGGTATTCAAATATTTTGTCAAAAATAACTTTTAAATGAAGAAACCGGTCTGAACACGGCTTACGGCATTCGATGTAGTTCTTTTCTAGCTCAAAATGTATTTCGATTTAAAAAAAAAATTATAAAAAAAAAAACATTTTCTTTTTCAACATATCGACAACGATACAGCTTTACTCATACGATACAACTTTTGAACGAGTTAATTGATTTCACAGTCTTAGAACGTTCAACGCAGCTTTACAAGGGCCATCGATCTTTAGCAAATTCTAAAAATTGTTACAAAAAACCATTTTCATTGAAAATTTTTTGTTTAAGATAACTCCCGGAAAAAATAACTGATTTAAATCACGCTTAGAGTATGCCAAAAATCCATTTCATAATAATTTAGTAGGTGTAGAGCTCTCAATTTTGAAAAACATTGATTAAATTTTAAGTTATTTCGAATACCGCTAGCTCGATTCCATTTGATCAATTCATTCAAAAATTCAAAGGACACGCGCACACAACACACACACACACACAAATACGAACATTAGAAAAAGACCATATTGCCTTCTTAAGACCTTAAAACGTAAACATTTAATGACATTTCGTTTTAAGTCAGGGTGAAGTAATAACTCCGATTTTAGGAAAATTTCTATTTTTCTTAGCGGGAAGTTAAAAAGGAAAAAAGTCTTACACTCGTATAAAAAAGTTTTCGTCTATGAAATCGGATACTTATATTACTGGAGAATAGAATTATCTAGCGTTATAGTGTGAACCTACACGAGAAATTATAGAAAATACTGAACATCACCTTTAAATTACATTACAATTAATGTCAAGAGAAAATTATTCAGAGTCAGCATAAACTCTTGAGTGTATCTTACCTTCAGTGTATATTACCTAGTACGACGCCAATGTGAGCCGCACTGTAATGGCGCGGGAATTACGAGCCATTACACTCGAAACAACCGTAAGTGACTATTAGCAAAGACAAAGTTTAGACGAAAACAAGCTCATTCTAAATAACATAGATATTGTGTAAAAACTGTAATACGGGGAAACTAAAGATAAATTAGTCAAAATAGAGAAGTTTAGTTTTTTTTTTATATTTCTTACATGTTTAATTTTTATTTTGAAACTAAAAAGTTCAAAATATAGGGCCTAAAAGGGTAATTAATTTGAAAGACATTAGCCAATAACTTTAGTGAAAGAATTATTTATAACGTTTGGCGAAATCACAATGAAATAACCGAATCAGTTATTATTTCTATTGTATAATAATACTACACATAAAATTACGTTCTCTATCCAAGTAAGTGACTCTAATGTGCACGCGAACAATTTCCATTTGTCAACTTAACGATTTCCTCTCATTGCTGAGGCACTTTATGCAGTCATCACGGCACGCCAGCCGTGCGGTACATTAGCGATCATCTATCGCCTTGAAATACCATTAAGACAGAATTTTATTGAACATAGTTCAATATTAAATTAATACAAAACCTGCAGGTAAAAGTGTTACACAATTCGTAAGACCTGGAATTGAAGAAGTTTATTCTAAAATAGAATGAGAGGTAAAGACAATATGCGGAACATATATTCAAATCGTCTGTACGCATAAATCAATCACTAGATTGATTTACGAAAACAGACTAGGCAGAAAAAATTTTTTAAAATTAATTTTATGTGATGCTTTAGATAGATAGACATTCATGTTTCACTCGAGCGTCTGCATAATTCTTTTCTTTGTTGACGGTAACAATGTACCTAATATTTTCTTATTAAAAGTAATTATTAAAATAAAATATATCTTGACTCACAAAATCCAAATTCAAGTATTTATTCAGTGAACAATCACATCGATTTCCTCAGTGAATCCCGGTCCGAAACTAGTTTCCGTTACACATATCTAAATCTTCACAACAATGAACCTCATCTTCATCACCGTCACAATTCACGGCTTTAATTCGAATCGAAATTAATTTATAGTTGACTGTTTAGTTTATGATTATAAATCACTTGTTTATGTAAACTCGTATCCGCGCCTAAATTTCCGAACTTCTCTATGGATACGGCCAACGGCGCCGACGAACGATTCGAACGGCGTTCGGGCAACGACTGCGGTATTCCGAAATGCGCCGCACGAACTCTCCCCTATTTAGGCATTCCATAGAAAAAAATATATAACTTTCGGTTGCTTGCATCAAAGACAATTTGGTGCTTAATGTAGGCGCTCCTATTCGGTTTTATACAAAATATTTTGCATTCATTTGAAATACGTATCTAATTCGGAGAAGAAACGAAGCGAACTGCTTATTATGTACCTTTATATATAGTTAAAAGTTGGTTAATTGTAAACATGAACGTGTCGATAAATTCTTTTTTGTGTGACAATCATGTAATTTGATATTTGTTTGAACCCATATCTGAATAAAGTGCATTATTAAATAAGAAAATAGAGGCCTGGACCTCCGTAGAAGTTACCGGTATAAGAGTATTTACGTATACCACCTAAGGCATGATACAGTAACCATAGCTTGAGGTGGTATAATACTCGTCCGCGGATTTGACCCTTGGAGGGCACTCGCCTCGCCGGAGCCGCTGATGTTCATTTATCTTTTTTACTTTGACCTCGCGCTCGTGCCTCGGCTACTCATACAACTTACGTACAATATTATAACTCATATGACACTTGAATTGTCTAAAAAGACTAAAAGGAAATCAGATATTAAATACTTATTACTGACTGCACAAAACACTAACAGAAAATTAAAATACGAATTATAAATCCATACTATTATAATATTATAAATGCGAAAATATGTCTGTCAGGTTTGTACGCCTAAATCGTTGTACCGAATTTATGTAATTTTGGACGGAGATAGTTTGACACCAGGATCGGATATAGACTACTTGGGTTTATTTATCCGTTTGTTCGATTGTATATTTTTTCACAACTCAACATTAAGTTAAGTTTATTTTAATGAATTTTAATAATAGAGCACACCATTTTATAATACATAAAATAGTCTTTGTTTACGTTTCTCAATGTTTGTCTGTATGCTTACTAACGAGTCGATAATGTCGATATTTTTAAAAACTGATGGAACACATTTGTCACATAAAATGTAGGTTGATGAATTTTTGTGTGACTTTTTATAACTAGAACATTTAAATCATTAATTTTATTTCATCGGCAACCGCCTATTTTTTGCTTTGTTTAGAGAAGGAGCAACGTTAGCGAGGGCGACGAACATTTCGAAGGAGGAGGAAGAGGAAGATGTGGTGCGAAAGGGTAAAGTAGAGCGAAAGCGAAAGTAAAGAATAATGTCAATAATCCGATTATAAATAATGGTTTTATTATAGGAAAGTCATAGTAAATTAAGATGAACGATAAAGAGTTTTTACATTAGTACTCTTTCCTATTATTAGAGCATAATATTACGAATATGATACAAATGAAATTGAGCACACAGTTGGAATATTTTATTGATCATAAGGGTGACATTTTATAACTCCTACTAATCTCTGTAATAATTAAAAAAAAACCCGAATCGATGCCGAAAGTGGGATCGATATCCGAATCGAGAGCGAAAACGATTGGAAAAGAGGAGGGACGCAAGATTGGAATAAAGAACTGTGAAGTCGGGAGTTGAACCGGAAACAACCATCAACGCTGGAAATGATAGCAAGTTTACAGTACAATATACGAAACTCTGCCGCTGTGAAATTAGAGTCGAAAACGTCGCAATGGCGTAAAATGTGAACGCTGGTGAAAAAAAGGAAGGGTCGGGGAGCGTTGTACCTGCACATTACATAATTCTCAGAGAATTTAGAGCGGCAGAGATTCGTGCGTTATACTGTAATCGATACGCGAGTTATTAATTATGTACGTCCACGCGAGCGCAGCCGCATGCAAAGGCTAGTTAAATATATCCATAGGCGCTACAAACATATAAATAGAGTTAGTTGTTATTGGGTCGTGTTTTAATTATCTCACTGCCAAGTCATATGCTTTTACAATGTTTTCATGTCATATCGAGGTGCTTGTGGCTTAAGTCCCCTGTGCTGCTCCGCTGCGGGTCGGCAGCTCCAACGACCGTTGACGTCCAATAACGATGACCTTTCTAGGCGAGTGAGTTGATTGAAATTAAGTTAAAAAATCCTTTAGCTTATGATTATTAATGAATTAGTGTATAAGAGCGTTGCTCTGACACCGAAAGGTATACAAATTCTGGCCACGGGCAAATCGAACAATGAGTTCTAGAGACTTAGTCAAATTAAGCCTCTCGCTACCTGTATCAAAGAGCACGTTGAGTTGACCGTCGGTCTCGGGAATTGCCATCGAATCGATGACGACGGTGACTAGCGGGCACCGACCCTCACTGGACTCGCGTGAAGATTTGAGGTTCGAACTCCTCAATTTGAAATAAAGAAGTAATGCCAGGGCGTACCCCGGCAGTGGGGTGATTAGAATTTGACGTAATTATTTAAAATAATAACGATGCAAATGCTGATATCGGTAGAAATCTATTGCACTATAATTCAACATGGGCCGATGACTAGATAATTACTATTGAAAACTATAGCTCGTTGTTTACCTAATAATACCTAATTAATTGTTGACAATAATAAATAAACTTGCAAACATATCCGAATAATCACATCAAATTTTATTAAATTGCATTTATAGCAATTTTTCCCAAATTTTAAAGGTATTGTTCAATATTTGAAAGTAGGACAAAATTAATGAATTTGGAAACTAATAAACCACAAAATATATATATCTAAAATAAAAAGTCTCTTAAGGACAATGACGGCACACGCAATGAAGAGCACAAAAAAATGTCCTTTCATCCCTTAATTACACGCTTGTAGTTACCACTACTTATTTTTCTTAAGATTACTTTTTAAATTCAGTGCGGGCTCTAGCCGTTCATCGGAGTCGAGCGAGAACATTTTTCGCGCCCTTGCCGACCGACGCTTTCGCATCCCATAAATATTATATTTCAGTATATTATATTAAATAAATAATTATTATTTACACGAAACTTATTCAAAATTTTACTTTAATTGCAAAAATCTATACTTTACAAGTGGAAATTAAATGAAGGGTCACACATTCTCTTAAAAGGTGCAATACCATTTTATTTATTGCTCGACATTGTTTTTCGCATTTGGCATATTGGCGCTCCTTACCGCCTAGCGCCTAAGTCGTGACCGCTCCTCTGGCTCGTCCCAAGGCCGGCGCAGCACTCAGAGGCAGCCCGCCCTAAATAGTATAGTATCGGCCGGCCCTTCTCAACTCCATTAGCATCGTTTCACGTTCACATCAGTATATTTGCCACAAAATTAGCCGTACCTAACATCTAGCCGCCCTAGGTCCGAACCTAGTTAGCCTCAAGGGAAGTCCACCTCGGCCTACATCGTTTGACTGCTATACTTCCTTCATTTCAATATTCTATATAGTTCTGTGCACGGTGATAATGTACGGAATGCATTTTTGACGTGTTTCCATTAGGAGTTGCAACTATATGTAGGAGTCGGTCGCAACCGCAATGCTCTGGCGTCGCGTTTAGATATTATAATAAAGAACCTTTACAACGAACGCTAATTTTTTACGATTCCAATTAAAATGCCTTCCTTGCAACACCATACAATTTTGTCAGTGGTGACCCTGAAGTAAAGCAAGAGGAGCGACCGCTCTAGGCGCCAAAATGCCAAATGTTATAATACTTAGTGCATCTGTGTAACTTATTATTTAAGGTACCCAAAAATTATTGAAAATCTTAACTACTGTAACATTTAATTTAATCTATTGACATCCAAGTTTATAGGTGCTTTCACAGACATTAGTTTCTATATGAATATAGTTAGTGAATTGATATAACAAGTATTAATAATAATCTTTATTTTATTATCGAAAACGCAAAGGTTTAAAAACCGTAACGCAGGCGACACCTATGTCGCGTTTATGTTACGTACTTCTTAATGATAATATCTTCTATCATTATCACCATATAAAATATACAGCTCGCATTCGTCTTGGTGCATTTTACATGTTCAATCATAAAGCTGAATATATTGGCTTAACTTATAAATTTTCATAAAACATGCGCCTTATGCGAATTTTCCTAGTATAGAGAAGGTCAAAAATTAAGAATTTTCGACATGACAATAAAGTGGTAGATATTTGCCAAAAATTTATGTTTGCGTTGTTATGCCAAAAATTCTGTGGAATACCACAGATATTATTTTACTCGACGTTTGCCGCCAAGAGTTGTTTTTTGGGTGGGTGGTATCATATTATGTTACCACTTTTAATAAAACTTAGATAACCATATGACAGAATAAGAATTATAATCAAATTACACATTTTATGAAAAGTTAAATAAGTTTTGATAAAATGTTGTATATCTGGATTATTATGCTTTTTGACAATATCACTATTTTGATGTGTAACAGTTATTGACGCGCCTCGACGGCGACCGTAACGTAAACGGCATGACGAATAACACTAGTTTACAAAATTAAAATGTTTGTCTGTTGCCGCGAATTTTATGGTTGATTATGTTCACTTATGACTTGTTTTTGTCAAATCTACCCTCAAAATTTTTTTAACAGCTAGAGTTAATTTGTTTTTGATTTTTGTCATTTAAACGTATATATTGGTTTATAACAGGCGTATTTTACGATGTTAAGATTAGAATCTAAAATTTTAGCGTCATGAGTAGTTCAAGGAGACGTTGTTTAAACAATCCAGATCATTTTTTCTATATATGCGGAGAATATGTGTTCAAAGATTGTAGTAAAGTTATATCAGAGTTGGTGAAAAATACCTATTAAGAATATTTTGGGATGCTCTTGGATAAAAATGAGAAGTCTTGGGCACCCAACTGTGTTTGTAAATCGTGTGTGGAATATTTAAGATTATGGCAAAGTGGAAAAAGAAGTGCCTTTAAATTTGAAACACCGACTATTTGACGAGAACCACGGAATCATCTCGAAGACTTATTTTTGTAGAGTGAATGTAAACGGTTTAAACACTAAAAATCGAGCTAAATGGCAGTACCCAATACTAGTTGTGTTCAACTTCCAGTGCAGCGTCTACCTGACTCTTCAGTACCTAAAAATATATCTAAACCCTTAGAACAAGATATTGAAGGATCAAGCCCATCACAAAATGATGCAGATTTTGAAGGTATGTCAAATAACCCAAAATGCTTTTCCCAGAATGAATTAGATGATCTTGTAAGAGGTTTAAATCTTTCTTAAGGAGCTTCAGCTGAACATATTTCTCGGTTAACGAAGTGGTTACACCAAGTTTCCCTGTTTTATATGTCTTTGGGACAGTAGAGCTAAATAAGAGCATTGGGTAAGAAGAAACTGGCCTTTGGGAGAAAATATGCAGCCTGGAAAGCAAAATATAGTCTAGAATTCATTAGTAGCTCGTGATAAAATTAGTCACCTGGACAGGTTTCCGGAAAATTTAGGAGATATGAGCGAAGAGCAGGGAGAGCGCATGCGTCAAGACTTACGCGTCATGGAAGAGCGCTATCAGGGTTTCTCGGATACCAATATGATGACTGACTATCGTCGGTCTCTGACTCGTCATTTTCCACAGTCTACACATGGGAGAAGAGCTTTAAAACGAAGTTTTTTAGAACTCAATGATTAATTCTTTATTTAGTAAAGTTTTTCTTAGTAAATACATGTTCTTTTCTGTTTTATACCTGCATAGCTGAAACTCAGAAACTAGAGCTGATGAAAATCTTGTAAATGTATTTTTGAAAATAGCATGTCATATGTAGTCAGCAACAGCTAAAATTTCTTTGGCAACAAATGTACTGTAAACTAGTGTAATCAATGAAGTACATATACCTATTATTTTGTTGATTAATTCGGGTCTTGTACTATATGAATTATATGATGTATATTATTCTAATAAGAATAATAATAAAAATGCAATTAATAACAGAATTCTATATTTTTATGTGTTTTACTTAATCTTTATTAGTTGCAAATTCTTTCAATAACCACCAATTTTGATATTTCTCATCTACCGTGCGTATCATGACGCCCTCCTGTTTTTAATCAGAATCCAATATAAAAATAAATAATGTATTGAGAAAATTCATAACACCAAGCTTAAAAATACCTATTATATAACTACAAGGAATTTAATAAGAACTTGAAGATGTACAAAATATTCTTAACATAACTATTCAATGATAAATATACAAAAAATGTATTAAATTTAAATATTGCAGAAAAAAATATGTTGCTACATTTTAAAAAATTCTTAATTTTATTCTTAAAGCTTTTATATGTAGTAGTTTATTTTTAATAATCAGATCATTTATGACCCATCAAGCGGTCGAATATTTCTGACAAGGGTTCTGAAAGTACTAGGAAAGTTAGATAGAATCGTATCTATGAAAATAATTGAAAAAAAAATCACGTTATGAGTGATCGGATTTGTCAGACATTGGATTTTAGAGTACGTCCTTACTCTAAAATCCAATGTCGGAAAAATCCAAACCGATTGCATCTAACTAATGATGGGAATAGCAAATATGTTGCAATTTCATATTGAGTTAGGAATTTAAAATAATTTCGTATAATGTAAGGAATTGATTTCAAATTTCTTTTACTACATGTATTCATATTAATCATTAAAACAATAATAACAACACGAAAAATCGATTACCATAAGGAATTAATTTATAAAATTCAGTTAGTCCAATTTCGAATCAAGTCAAAAGTTTCTAAATTATTGCCAAGATAATCTCAAAGTTATTGGAGCAATGAAATTATATCAAAAAAAGAAACCGGCCAAGAGCATGTCGAACCATGCCCAATGTAGGGTCCCAAGCCGTTACTACTACAGAAATGCACTACACATGAAAAAACTGTTGTTATATTTTTTCCATGTTTTTCGCACATAATAAGTACTTTAGTCTCTTATAACTAGAGATACAAGTAGATATGTCGACTACTACTCTTAAAATAGTGTTAACCAAAAAGCCCCAGCAAAATATATATTCACGGCACTTTTGTTGAGCACATTTTTCATTAATAACTCAAAAACAGTATATCTGATCATGTTGAAAATAATTATTTTCAAAATATTTATTGTCACTTTTTAAAATTTTTGGACATTAGATTTAAAAAATAAAGAGGGTGACACAATTTATGCTACTGTCGGGAGCGATTATTTCTGAAAATATTTACTTAATCAAAAAAGTGTTTAGAAACCTTAGTTTTTTTAAAAGAACTGTCAAAATTAGCACCGCACATTATATGCCGAAATTCTTTTTTCTTTTACATGTGTGGAGTGCCTCTTTAAGAAATATTTATATATAAATAAAGTAGCGGCTTATACAAAAGAACTTTGCTATAAATTCCATCAATATACATGTAGTTTTTGATTAAAATACCGGTAAAATACAGACAGACATGATAGAACTATAAGGGTTCCGTTTTTGTCATTTTGGCTTAGAATCCTAAAAAAGATAAAGCAACAACTGTTCCATCTCCACTGTCAGATATATTCCATCTTGCCTTTATGACTGTACTAGCTTTTGCCTGCGGCTTTGATCACATAGACCCTATGATGGTAGATGGGAAGTTTGTTTTGGTAAGATTCACGTAACATCCATTCTTAGCGATTGTCTATATTCCGAAAAGAGTAACTGTGCCAAAGTTCAAGTCAATCGAACATAGAGTATCGTAGATTTTGTGATGAATCAGTCAGTGGTATTTCACTCATATCTATATTAAATAAAAACAATAGGTTTTTTGTAACAATACTACTATGTTTCTGGGATCAGACCTAGATTAATTTATGTACTAGTAAAATCATTTGATTCATTTTTATTTTCATATTTTAATTATGTGAAAATAAAGTATAAAAAAAATTATTCAGATATATTCGGCAGTGGCCTCTTCTTCACAATTTTCTTTGACAATTTTATCTGCACACAACTGTCAAAAGGTTAAATAGACTAATTTAGTTTGATTTACTGTACCGGTATTAAGCCACCAACTTGATATTGTTTTACCAAAACTTTTATAAGATAGATTATCGTGATGTAAAAAATTTTTCAAAAAAATATTATTTTGGCACAAATTTTCTTCTTTAAACAGCAAATAAAACAAAAACCCATTGAAGAATATTTATTTCAGTATTCTCTATTTCTTTTTTGTCGAAAATCTTTTGGGTCTTTGCAGTCTTGGTCCTTGTGGTAACTTCTATATTGTGATTCACCATGTCTGTGCTTACTTCTTTTCTCATTTTTCATGCCCTTATAGTAATCATAGTCACTATGTTTTTCTTTATGATGTTTAAAATCACACTTTTTCGAATCCATTTGGCTGCTTGATTTGTAATTAGAATAAGTGGGTGCATTATAGTTGCTTCCGTGACTGTCCCTTTTCTTATGAACAGCATATTTATTAGATTCATCACGTTCTTGAATTTTAAAATTTTTGGAAGGTTTATTATTATTTATTTGGTAACTTTTTGTATTATTATCATCACATTTTTTCCAATCCTCTTTCTCAAATTTGAATTTTCTTATTTTTGGATCAACATCAACACCACCTTGAATTTCAGCATACCATTCCATCTGATTTTTTATAACTTCTCTCAAAACTTCCGAATAATTTTTACTCTTGGTTGCGACTCGATACTTGGGTCGGCGTCTTTTCATATCACGTAGCTCTGCTAACACTTCTAGTTTCGTCTTAGGTTTGTGTTTAGCTTGTTGTACACCTGGTAATTCTAATTCTGAGATATCACTTTGCGATGGAGTATGCGCCACCACCATATCATATATAGCACGACGTTCATCTACTGTATATGTGGATTGGAGCCTTTCCAAAGACATTGGCTCAATTTTTTCATCTTCAATACCTTTCCTTAGCACATTATTTGAGTTTGATACATTGAAAATAATTTGTTTTATGTCTTCATGACTTAATTTGACCAAAGTTCTACTATCAAGGTTAACTGGATCAGGCAACAGTAAGTCCTGGTTTAAGTATCCATAAGATTTGAGATAACATTTCTTTTCATGAGTTTCTATTTCAGCTGTTGGGATCCTGTGACCTGTATTATATTTACAAATTTGCATATCTTGGTCCTTCAATAAATTTTTCCGATCCCATTGTAAGTTTTGCAGAACCATTGTCATTTCAAAGTCTGTTTGTTTCAAGTAGTTTCTAAATTCATCCAACTGTTCCTTTCTGCTGTTCATTATTACATTTGATAATAAAGTTGTGATAGTTTTCAAATTTACTGGGTACTATTATTCTATACGTTTCATTTGTTAATTAAGTATATTGTTAGTAACAACAAACACCACTGTCATGTATTATCTATGAGAAATACATGACAAATACCATAGAAAAATAAATACAATTAAACCATAGACTACGCAATTCAATTGATTTAAACGTATGAAGAAGTTATGTGGATACAATGTACTAAAACTTATCTTTTCATATGGTCAATTCCATAAATACAAAATTTTCTAAATACAAACACTCATTTACGCAGTTGCGTAATCTGCGTAAATTGCGTAAATAAATTGCGTAATCACTATCTATAGTTTATAGATAGTCCCACTTTTTGGTCACCGCAAGTTTATGTCGTCTTACGTTTTACATTGACATAATTGTGTCTTCCGTTCACAAACGAAGATTATTGGCCAGTGCTAAAATTATTGTTATACAAATGAGACAGTGTAGTTTATGTTGCGGAAATCAACAAAATAATCGAGAAACAACTAAAGAAAATACTACAATGTACATATTCGACGATTATAGTGAAAACATCTTAGAAATAGTAACTAGCAAATTTCCGTTGTGGAAAGGATATTATCTTTAAATCTACATACATTAATTAAGTTACATGTCTGTGAGTGATTTTAAAGCAAATACGTTTTATTAAGCTTATAAAGTTACTTACACATATCTTGATACGTATAAATAACTTTATAAACTTAAATCAGGGGCTGCTTGCAGCCAAACAATCCTTCTAAAATATTTTGTCTCTGCCTGCCTATTTGTTTGTCCAGGGTATCTTCGGAATGACAAAACTGATCACGGTGAGATGTTCACTGAAAAGTAGAGGACCATATTGACTAATATTTTAGTATACTTTATTCCGAAAATTTAGGATTCCTGCATGAAAATTAAAAATATTTACATAAAAATGATTTAACTATTGGTGGTGAAAGTGAAAGATGGAATTAGGATCGAGATCGGGACCAGAATCGGAAATATCGAAATCAAGGACGAAAAGTGGGATTAGTATCATGATGGACACATGTCAACGGATGATTTTAATATATAAATTAAATTTAAAATTCAATAATAAAGTATGTAGGTAGCTGGAAATCAATGGAAGGATATACGATACATTTTAGAAACACATGAGATTAAAAAAGAACCTTTATGGTTTTAATGAAATTCCTAAAATTTTATATTTACACAGTTGGAAGTTAAAGGAAGGATATACGATACATTTTTAGAGATTCATGAATGTAATTAAACATCCTGTAGTTTTACCAATTAAAATAAAATCTAATACAGTGATCGTTAAAAGTCAACGGAAAAACATACGACACGTTTTCAGAGTTCCGTAAAAATGATTAAAATTGATAGAATCGGGGTCAGTGAATCATAAAATGTATATTAATCATAAAATTTTACAAAAAAAAATGTATTTAGACAAACATATAGACGTTGCAGAATTATTATTCCACGACGAGCTTACAAATAGCATTAACGATTTTGATGAAAAGCCCATATAAACTCGCAACTCTGGAGGAGTTACATGTGCGTTTGGATAGTGCGTGTCAGCTTCTTGGAAAGGAATAGGATATCTGATAAACGAGAGAATGGGCTGATAAAGGGCGCAGTGGATTAATAAAAGGGCAATGAACTAATGAAAAGGAAGTGAACCATGGGCATTTTTACTTATTGGAGAACGAGCGAACGGACGACTAGAAAACGGAACGACTACAGAACGGGCTATAGACTATGTGCAGTACTGAACAGGTGCAGGTGCGGTACTGGTGCAATGTAAATGCAATACTGGTGGAGTGCAGGCAGAATGCAGCACGCAGTTGCATTTTTATCCTATTTTTCATTATTCTCGGATTCGTCCTTCAAAGAGCGACCATTTACATGGGACGAATTTAGACCAACTAAATCGAAGTAGCCCGGATCTCAAAATCTGTCCTCAATCGGAAACCATACCGTTTGGACAGCTATGCTATTTTCTGACATCGATCTTGGGTCATACTGTAACGGGCGCCGCTATTTGGCACCCGTGAACGACTACCATTATTGATTGGCGGCCCTACCGTCGTGAGGGCTGACGATGTCTATGTCACGTAATCGGCCCTCTAAAGAATTACTTAGGTACTAAAGTGTATTTACAAAATAAATCTATATGTACAAAACTATTATATAATATACATTTTTACTATAAATCGCAACGCGAAAGCGATATTTTCTATTCATATAATTACGGGTTCGAAACTCATCTATGCGGACTATATGACCAAAGGATAAAATTATGAGTACGTTCACGCCGTGTGTGTGTCGAGGTGCGTAGGAACGTTTTTGTCGCGAACAATAACGAAGCAGGAGGCCACACAGTCCTCAGCTCTGAATCTTCTCATTGGCACAGAAGCAACTACGCCAGTAATCTGAGCATTACGAGATGTGGTTATCCATAATTCCAAATCCAATTGTGAAGCTCTGTGTTAACTCTTTAGAAGCAGGTCTCGTCGGCTTCCTTTTGACAATCGAGTTGGTCGAAATGGGTATGCTAACCACCACAGAAGAGTACCTCATGAGTTTCAACTCAACAATCTAATCTTTGTGATTAAATAGTTGCAATCAAAAGCTAAATTAGGCCAAGGTAAGCGTCGTTCGTATGAAGTAATCAAGATTTTACCAAGTGTTCGGTACAAGTTGAAACTTCTCAGTGGAGGCCAAGATGAAACCACACAGGCGGCGTTACGGTATATGGTGTTTGGCGCGATGAACGGTGTCCAGAATCATGTGCCGCTATCTTTTACTATGAGTAATCAGATTTATCTTGTGTATTACCAATGCTTCGTTTTGTAAGTAACTGTTAAATTTTAGCCAACAACCTCAAGTCGAATAACTTACAACAAATGCTAGCTACACTAATCACTTTATCTAAAACTACACAGAGTCAAAGGTTATGTGGCATTGGGAGTAGAGTGGTTTAGTATGGTTAGAGTGATAGTTTGGGCCAATAGAACGGGCAAGCGGACTTACAGAGGGGTGAATAAGCTGAATTTAAAATGAAATACTCGTGTCGGCGTTTGTTTGCTAGTCGGGTGTGCATGAGGGTATTTTCGCTAAACAAGCCTGGTCACAGATGTGGTCAGATGTTTGTATCATATCAGGTGCTCACTAAAAGTGTTTTGCCTGTGGTCTGTTTCCACGCATGTCGTATAGTCGGACGGCTCTTCGCGTGTGTTCGCTTGTCGAATCGGCACGTTAGAGGTGGACGAGCAATCATCCGCGGTAGGGTAATATCGACTGTTTTACCGACAGAAGATGAAGTGAAGATAAATACAATACTGTAGAATGACTTTATTATTCATTCTTAGCTTTTGAGACGTCTCTTAACATGAAGGTGGATACAAGTGTCGCGTGTTTGGAATGTTAGTTGGTAATTGTTGATATTTGAATTAAATGAATGATTCTGATAGATATATGAAATGATGAATGTGTTCATTAATGAATAACATTTTATTAGGCTATCTTTAAATTGCAGATGACGAAGAAACAGATGAGCGCGCAAGAAATCTAAGTATTCAATAGATGGCGCTGTATTGGAGTTTACTCCTTAAGAATCGATTTTCATATAAGGCGCCCGGTATGAGAAAAATTTGAGGACTAAAATCTACTGATGAATCTACATTACGTTTTTGGTGCGCAACTTATTGGCGCACCTTGCACTTTTCAATCGTATGTGTATACTTGTATACTTGTGTGTAGCCACCGCAGCGAGGCAGCTGACGCATATATTGTGTGTATACCTATATATATTATAAAAGTATACTGTTCAACGTTTACAAACGATATATACAGTGTAGCAGTTATACAATTCTAATACGGATCGTCACCACTGTTTTGTTTATGTTTTAAAGTGTTCTTTTACAATGTAAATATTTATTTTAAATACTTCTTGATAATATTTTTATTATTTTAATTACAATAAATCTTCGTCTTTTTTACTTAAAATTAAAAATACATAATAATTGTAGATAGGTTAAAAAATTTCTTCTCTAATGCTTTTTCTTCTTTTATTGGTAAAAACAAAAATTTATTCAAAATACTTTTCATAATATTTTAATAATTGTAGTTATAATAAATCTTCGTTTTTTACTAAAAATGAAATAATTGTAGATAGGCTAAAAAAATTTTATCTTTAATCATTTTTCTTAAATTTTTACCAAAACGAAATTTTTCAGTTAAATAACTTCTTTTTGCGTATGTTTAGACAATCGTACTTAAGGAGTAAACTCAAGTCGTGCGTCGGAGCTGACACACATTTTTTTTCTATTTCAAACATTTTTCTAATGCTACAATTTAGTTTATTTGCCTCACATAAATACAATATAAACAACGTGCGTGTTTAATTTTTTTTGGAAAAATATTTATTTTCCATTGTGCTGGGTATTATTTTATATTTGTTTATAGAAAACAGTTATAATATATGAAATTCTGTGCATAGTTTTTATTAAATTTTATACATTTATTACACTGCCAGTGTTTTATTTACATTGTTGATTTTAAGATTTGTCCGCTGAAATTAAACTCAATAAAATATTGTAAAAAACGAGTGGTGTCGTGGGACACCAGGTAGGAACGAAGTTCCTTCGGCTAATGTAGAATCGACACAATTTGCAAAAAAAAAATATAATGTACTTTAAGTGTTATGACAGGAATATGTTTTATTATAAGATGCTACTTAAATCGTTTGGTGATCGTTGTAGTGGTAGTGGAATTATGACATTTACTCCTTACTATCTGTTCTTCAATCATCTTCATTTTCTGTTCTTATTGTTAATTCTATTTTCGAAAAAATTTACGATTATTATGATTTATTTCTTATATTTTACCGACATATATTTGTTAATGGAAAATAACCCCGACCAATTCTCGGTAATCGCGCGAAGTCGTAATCAAGTCGCGCGGCCTCATACCAGCCGTGCCCGGTGTGATCCACCAATCAGCGTTCGCCGTTCGCCGAGCTCGCGTCACCTTGCCTCAATAAACGCGCAGTAAAATAACGACATATCTAAAAATATACGACTGTCGCGCCTGCGCACGTTTCATTTAACGGTTTTATTCCACGGACTTTTTCTTATTCTTATGGTTTTATTCCACGGACTTTTTCTTACGGTTTTAAAAAATAAGATTGAGAAACACAGCAAATCAGCCGCGCATTAACTTATACACCATTTGTTCCTCTTGGGTTTGAATATGCTTCAGAAATTAATTACCTGTACATTCCGAAATAGTAATCGATTTAATGTACACGGTATGTCTATATTATGAAGCATTGAAATTTCACAATGAAGCAGGCGGTATACTTATGTTACGCATTAAAAAAAAGTTGTGTTTTCACCTCTGACTTCTCCGCAACATCCTTTGCGATCACTGATCGCTGGAGAATCAGAAGATTCACAATTATTTTTAAGCAAAATACGAAAATTTAATAATTGTTTTTAAATGATGTCATTTGGGACAACAAAATTTTACGACCACATATCCAAAGGACGCAACTTTGAATCTACATTCAAAACACAAGACCAGGTTACTATAATATGGAGTCATTTATGCCGATATCTAATGATGATCCGAAGTTTCTTCAAATCCATTTTACGGGCAGTAGTGAAGATTGTGTATCATTTCGGTACCTGTATGATTTTATCGAACAAGAAGAACAGAAAGCAATTATGGAGTTACTGGATTTTTATTTAGAGAATCCAAACCAATTTATTCCATTGTTCAATAAAGTGGCACCACAATTAATAAATAAAAACAATCAAATGGTCATTAAGACCGACAAAATACCATTAGGAGAACGTGCTGGAAAGTTCGACGGGCGACCGTAGACGAAGTTATTGTTTTTATGGTCGGTGATCCAGCTGATAGTCGAGCTATCAAAGTTCACGCCGAGACAGCACTATGAGCATGATTTCGGACATCCACCATTCGTACGAAACGTAGTAATATCCGCTGATATTTCCGGAAAGACATGATAAATATCACAATATCAAACAGAGTGCTCTATTTATTAATAAAATCATTGAATCTAATTTTTTGCTATTTTTTATTTTATGTTATTAATTTTTGATTAAATTAATATAATTACAATGGTATCAGTTTATTTTTTTAATTTCTAACTTAATTCTTTATTTTAATTAAATTAATTTGAATAAAATAAAATTAAGTTCAGATGAATTTCTTATAATATTTTCTAAATTAATTAAGATTTTTTAAGTCATGAAACATACAAATAAGTTAGTCAATGAACTATGTACTACGCATTTAGATTGATGATTAGACGTAATCTGGACCATTAGGTATATTTTCGATATCGCCAACTGTTTCATCAAATGTTGCGACAGGTACGCGAAGATTAAAAGTGAATATTTGCGATATGTTCGATTCAATCAGGCCAAATTGCGATTGGAAGAATACATCCACTTACGAAATACTATTAATGGAAATGTTGATGGAGAAATAAACATCAAAAACATCGGTAACGGATTTATTTGACTCTCGAGTTACATCGGCAGTCCACGGCACATACAGAAATACTTACAAAATGAGATGACTTATGTAGGTAATTACGGTTGTCCAAATTTGTTTATTACAATTACATGTAACCCTAAATGGAACTATATACAAATTGCTATTACCACGCCAATAATAAATACATCATTGCGATATCATTGCTCATGTATTCAAATAAAGATTAAAATCATGATGAATTTCATTGTCAAACATTCGATTTTTAGTAAAACACACTGCTGGATGAACTCAGTCGAACGACAAAAGCGCATGGAATCGATCATGCATGTTTCCGATAATAATCATAATCTCCTTCTTTTTTAGAATAACTTTGCCAAAGTAACGTTAACACAAATATGTCATTGAAAATATGCTTAAAAATAATAAAAAGTAAGGCAAAATCCTACTAAATGCTTGGGCTGCCTGAAGCGCGTATGTGTATGTTGTTGTATCTGTGTGCGCGCGCGTGTGTGTGTGTGTGTGTGTGTGTGTGTGTGTGTGTGTGCGTGTGTGTGTGTGTGTATTAAACGTTTGCGTTTCTATTACACTACACATTTGATACTTTACCTGTGCGTTAGATGATTATTAGCGTCAATTTGGTTAACCAATACTTCAGTTTTATCCAAAAAATATGGGTTCGTTTAAATGAAATGGAAGTGACAATAATAGTGAGAATATAAAAAATCAGATTTAAATGCAGAACGATCTGCAAACTTTTATTTTCCTTCTAATTTCAATTACAAAAAAAGGGTTCTTTTCGATGTGTCACATCTATCATGCGTCCATGATGGCACATTTCTTTGATTTGAAATTTGATTTTGTCATCCGAATTAGATCTTAGATGACATTAGCAAAGGCTTTAATGATACCATACGTCTAAGTCGACTTAGACAATAGGATGTTTTACTGGAATAAATAAATATACATACATTCATACACTTACCTATGACTTTTTAAAGTACAATTTTTTTGATAATGTGAAAATATTTTTAAACAGAAATGTTATGGCATAAATGAATGCATATGATATGCCGACAATAAAATAAAAAAAATTTGGTTGCCTGTAAAGTCGGTATACGGGCGAAAGTTTTACGTGACAACGACTTTGAATGGTAAAATCATTTTAATGTGAATATTCATTCGTATAGTAGGAAGAAGGATGAAATAATAGTAACAATTTAAAACATTTATTTATACAAAGAATTATATTTAAAACATTAATTTATACAAAGAATCTCGCACTGAATTTCATATTAACAAAATTTTATTTTTACCTTTACACATACATACGTATTTATATACAAATATACATACAATAACTTGCAATACATTTGCAAGCTATGCACTAATTCTCTAGTGCTGCGCGCGCAGACCGATCATAGTTGAGTGGAGAGAGCGGCATTCGGCGGGCCTCTCTCTCGTTCGGTGACTCATCGTTACGTTACCGAGCGTTACACTTTTTCAAAGTGACTCCCAGCCGCAACCTAATTTAAGACGTTGTCACGTCAAAAAATATGAATGTATATCATAATGACGATTTAAACATCGATAAAAAAATGGGACTCATTCCTATGAATTAATCCGGTAATTACGTGATTAAGAACTGAGCCCAATATCCAGATAGAAGAGTTGCGCGCGCCGATATAAACACATTGAACAGTGGCGATCATAGGAATTTGAGTCAAGGTAGTTATGAAATTGCCAAATCCTATTTGTATTTCAGATATTGTTTATATTACCAATAAAAAAATAACTTTTCATCGATAATAATTGCGATGAAATCAGTATCCTTTATTTGTTTTTTTAATTGTGCTCTGTATCTATGAGGCAATACTAGAAATTAAATAATTTTTAACTATACTGGATAAACCCGTAAAAGCCTGAGTGGAAGTTTGTAACGATGTTGTTATTTCGTTATATTGTGACTATATAGTACAAAATTGAGCAATCCTAGTATGTATACCATAATTTTCAATTATTATCGTGTATAAATTCATACATCGGTCATGTATATACATCATACATTCATACAATTGATAGTAAGTTTCGCCTTTCAAGTTTATCTGTATAGTTGTCTTCCCTGAGGAATCGAAATAAAAAAAATCTTAATGTTGACTTATTTAGCGCTCTTTAGTGCAATTTTTCAAAAATTTGATTGTTGCTATATTATTAATTTTCAACAATGGCTTGTATTACGTAATTTATAGACCGCAATACTTAGGGAAACATGTATATGATTTATCTAAATATTTCTTATTAGAAATGATAATATACAACATTTCCAATGGGAAGTAATATTTTTATTGCAAATTCGAAAGATGCCAAGCAAAGATCGGTTGTTCGGGTGCTGTGTAGTAGTTACGATATAAAATTAAAAAGAAGTTAGTTTGACGTAGTGATGGTATTTTCCAAAATACCATCATATTTCTATAAGAAATCTACCATTTCTAAATAATTTCCTCTACTCAACGAGGAGACAGTTTGATCATACCCTCGAAAAAATAATTTTTGTTTATCCAAAAACCATACTGCGATAATTAAACAATGAATGAATCAATCAATCATCAAAAATCAATCAAACGTTGAAAATATTATGATTTCTACCTGTTTTGAATCTATTTTATATTGGCTAATTTAACTTGTTTCGATGCGAGTTTTACCAAAAATATGTAATTTTAAGCACGACTGTAAGTGTTTTTCTGATTGGTCGTGTTTGTTAACAGCATTTGTCAAATTATGCAAATCAACGCATCCAATGATTATTCTAAACCCATTTCGTAGTTGCGAATAAAATTCATGAAAAACATAAGAAACTATTTTTGTGTTTGCCTGCAGTAAGCTAATTAAACATTTCGAAATATTTACTAAAAAATTTTTAACTTACATTTCCTATTTTTGAGCAGTGTGTATTTGGTAACGGCTGGATAATTTACAGAATTTGTAACTTTTCTGTATAAGAAAATTGATTATGTGCGTTTAAGCTACTGTTTTAATTTTAATAAGCCAACATTTCCGTCACAAGTTTTATAACTGTAAATAAATATTTTTTATTATTGGCACGACAGGATAACACAAATAATATTAAACTATCAAAATTGCGTCATGCGGCATGACTGTTAAAAATGATAATGACATTACGTATTAGTTATAAAACACTATTTAAAATCACAAAAGCATTCAGTTATAAAACGATTTAATCTTGTCGGTTTCTCTATCTAGGCAGAATCTGAAATTGCATCTGGTGCTGATATATAATGTCGTGTAAATAAAAAAAAATCTGATATCTATGATATTTATTGATATGCTTGTGAGTTTTTTTATCTTACAATTTTATAACAGGTTGACCCTTCAGGCTATCCCTGAAACTTCGTACTCATTTCGAACTCAAAGTGTTAAAAATGAGTATGCAGTAAATTATTGAGCTCAACATGCTTAAAAAATCTATTTCATTGCCTTTTCAAGCTCTCCGAACTCAAAAATGTGATTTTATTAGATTTTGAGCTCTTACGATTGAATAATATATATGTATAAAAAACCCCAATTTTTTTATATTTTTCAACTACAATGTCTGGAAAATGTTGTTCGATTTTGATTTGCTTTATGGCGTAGTTTTTTGAACAGAAAAAGATGACCGAGTACCCAACACCTTTTAAAATAAATTCACTTGAAAAAAAAACCCTTTTTTTTTAACAACTGGTTAGATTTCAAAATTTATCGGTAGAGTAGTTTGAAAAATAGTAAAAAAACACTTTTCAAAAACCTTTTCTCCAACAATATCTTTTGAACAAATTAACCGGATTTGATGAATTTGGCAACAATCAACTTTGCTTATAAGGAGAACAACTGGTTAGATTTTGGAATCTATCGGTAAAGAAATTTACAAAAAAATTATACTTAAAAGGATACTTTTTAGAAATGTTTTTAGATTTTTGTATCGATCGGTAAACTAAACGTTATTTCAAGAAAACATTTTTTGAGAACGTTATTATTGAGTTTCCTGAAAACTTACGGGGTGAAACTAATTCAATGTTTCAGTAAGTCTAAATTAAGTGGATTGCTTTCGAATGTCGTAAACTGCATTTTGAAAAGTTAATTCATTTAAAAGTTGTTAGACGTTGCCAAAACACGCGCGCGCGCGTACATGCCATAAGCACTCTCTTTCTCGTACACCCATGCACACACCACACAAATGCACACCTACACTCCACACACAACGCGTATACGTACACATGTACATTTACGTGTATTTCAATTTTCGTAGCGGCAAGTTAAAAATGAACTAAACATATTTTTTTCACTTCACTTATTGAATTCAGAATTATGTGAGAAAGTGCACTCTTGTCATCAATAGAGGTAGAACATTTTCATTTCGACATTTGCGATTGATTTACCTATTGATTTAGATTGACATTTACTTAGACGTGTGCTCAAAAAATATCTTTCTGGCATCAATGTGCCGAATGAGTTTGAATAATGGCTGATTTAGAAGTAATTTCTACATTTAATTCATTAATGTTATATATAAATTGTTAGTACTTAGGTAACTGATCTAGTTATTTTCAGGTTTCGAAGAAATTGAAAGACATACCTTTCAAAATTCAAACTGCTAGTTTGAAGGAGCGGCGACAAGTTCTGCAAGAAATTGAAGATGTTTTAGCGGTACCTGGTAAATAGCTCATTGTTATTAGAAATAATAATAAAATTTTAATTGTTAAAAATTTGCTTTGCGCTATGGTGTGTAATAGTTAATGATTGGATGTATTAGAATTTAATTTTTGATCTTTAGATCAGTCGTCGTATGTAAAGTTATTCATGCTATTGTTCGATGTTGCAGGTATAACTGAAGCAGTGGTACGCTTTGTATGTCGTGTTGTTGCAAGTACTCTACAACGGTATCGAGATTCATCGTCGCAATCATATGTTAAGAAACTTTTGACTTATTTATCTAAAAACCACAAAGAATGGACTCTCAAAAATTTACCTCCTGTTATATTAGAGATTTCTGAACAACTTCGAAACACCACCACCTCGTAAGTAACATGTTAAAATTAAAGTTGTGATTGTATATTTTACGGCCAAATACTGGAATGCCATTTAAATTATTGGGACCTGCTTAATCACTTGAGATACTGCTGAACTATAATTTTGAATTTCAAATGTTAAATTCAAAGACTTCACAAATTCGAGGGTGACTCAAATTATGTGCCACTTGCATAGGTACTTCTCAATGAGAAAATATTGTGTTGGAACATAACTCAATATGTGACACCTGTTTTTATTATTTGAATAGCCCTGAAATGTAAGTTGGCCATATAACATCTATAAGTAAAGTTTCACAATTTCAATATAGTTTCATGTAAAAATAATTTATGTAAAATAATTTATTTGTATAAAATAATTTAAAGAAAACGAAATGTTTCATTTCTTCTAATTTCTTTAAGTCAGTTGAATGATCCTATTTGTCACTAACATTATTTATTTCAGAATAATTTTTATTTATATAATTCTGTGTAAAACAAAGTTTAAACAATAAACTAAAAGAGAATGTAAATGAGAATGAACTCTAATTGTAAATATTGCCATTGAACAATAATTTAGGAGCTCACAGCTGATCAGGGTCTCGAATACTTAAGTGCTGTTTGTGATTCCTATTAATAATATAAGGATGCTTAAAATTAAGATGGTCTCAGCTGTCTTTGATTTGAGTAACATTACAATATTCTGCCATACTCTTAAAATTTATTAACTTTTTTATTTATATAATTTCTTCACTTCTATATTTCTAAATAAATTTTATGTTACATAACATGCATAGAGTATGTACCTGTTCAAAAATTGTCTGTTACCTTATAAATTATTTAATGTATTTTTATTGTAGCAAAAGTACATGCCAGAGTGGACTGTATGCCTTGCGTTGGTCATGTGTGTTAGTCGAAGGATCTCTTAAAAATCATGTTGGTGATGAAGTGGACTATCAGACGATTGTGCTAGCCCAAGCTAATTTATTGGCTGTTATCACTGCCTTTGGAGATCACAAGAAAAATAGTAAAGCTTACTCAGTGGTAATGTCTATGTTTATTATCATATGATTTTCATTATTAAAATTTAATTCATTTTAGTTAATGTTAAAAAAAATATTGTTTAATAACAAATTTGAGATATATTTTTTGTAATTAATTTTGGAAGACCACCATTTTTAGGATTCTGGAGCCAAAATGGGAAAAATAGAACCCTTTTAGTTTCGTCTGTGATATAGGTCCATCCATATATAACAGGCATTTTACTCAAAAAACTTCAAGACGTATAATGTTAAAATTTGGAGTAAAGGTGTTTTGTATAAACTGGTACTTTGTTTGCTAGTTAAGTAACAAAAATAAATATTTCTAAAGAGGGCAATCCATAAATAAATGTAACTAAAGCTGAAATTTTTTTCTGCAAATATCAACTTATGGCACATATTTCGACAGTTCTTTTCAAAACTCTTTAAGGTTTCTAAGCAATTTTTTTGATCAAGTGAATATTTTTGGAAATAATCGCTTTGAAAGTAGCATAAATTGTATCTCTGCCTTAATTTTCAAACTATATGTCTAAAAATATGAACAAAATTACACAGATAATGCTTAATAAATATTTTCAACGAAAATAATTTTAAACATGATCAGATATATCTTTTTTGAGTTATTGTCGAAAAACTGCACTTTTCAACAAAAGAACGTAAGACAGGAATACAGTAGAGAAATAGCAGGACACTATTTTTATTTTTCTGTTTATAAAATGTCATCTATTTAATGGTATCAAAACTAGCAAGATACAAATGGCACAACCAAAAAGATTTTACTACAACTTTTTACTTTAGAAAAATGGAAAACAATTCTCCTACCTAATATTATAATTAAAGGTAAATAAAATGTGATGAAAAATTATCTTGAATTTGTACATGAAATATGAAAATACTTCATATTTTAATATTTTTCATCTGACCCTATATGCAAAATATGTGATAGTGTTTTTTAAGATAACAATTATGAATTTGTTATTTGAAATTGTATCTCGAGTCTGAAGACAAATAAAATGGGATTAATTAATTTTTCGAGAAATGCTAGTTACGTTAATAATTTGTCATGAAGAAGTGGACAATAAACCATATTCATTCACATTAGCCATAAATATAGAAAGCTCCACACAATATTTATTAGGCTAACAGGCTTTAGCGAATTTTGGTATTGTATTATTATAATAACATTACTATGTTACTTATAATAAATCATCACTTTAAAAAAATTATGCATTTGAGTTCAGATTGTATTCATGTTGGAATTTGATTAAATTCTATTTTTTTTATGTTGGTTTGGGATAAAATAGTGTTTGACATTGTTCCTAACAAGGTGTAACCAGAGATAGTAAATTCAATACACATTCACATTAGCTGTACCTAACATGACAGGTTGTAAACCCATCATTATTTATGGGTTTTACAGTTGATAGAAGTGGTTTATACATATCCTTGAAATATGGACTTCTCCACAGTAATTTTTGGCAATATTAGTCAAGGCCTAAGGATATTTTTGAATAAATGAACACATATATCTAAGAAAAATCTTTAATATATATATTTGGGCACAAGTTCATGGTCTATAGGCAGAAAGCCAAGTATCCTACCATTGAGTTGCCATTTAATTATTTAATTTTTTTTTTGTTTTATATGTATATTTAGCTTAATAATTCATGGAATGCGAGTGGACCAGCAATTGTGCAACAATGGCTATTGACATTATTAGCTCAGCCACCAGAAACTGGACCCAATGTTGTAGTCATGATGTCGGCACTTTGTAAGCACTTCAAAAAAATTAATAATGAACAAATGTGTTTGCAGTATAAGGTAATCTATATAATAATTTTATAATTAAATATTGTTATATGTACATAAATGTGTACTTTTTATTATAACAATTTTATAAATGTTTTTTTGTACCTTTTTGCCTTTAAATGTAAATCTGAAAAGTTATTTAGAATGTTATCGAAAATATAAAATGTTAACAGATTTTATATCTTTAATATAAATCATAACAAAAAATATTTATTCTTTCAGACCAAAATGTTGGAAGCTTTTACAAAAAGTCTGATTAGTGTTAAAAGTAGGCCAAATCCTAATTACATAAAAGCTTGTAAAGAATTGCTGTCTGTGCTTACTAAAGATGATGTAAAGGAACATTTGCTACCAGCTCTGCACAAAGCAGTACTACGTAGTCCAGAGACTATTATTGAGGCTGTTGGTGAAGTGTTAGCAAATCTAGCAATCAATTTGGATGATATTGCATTGGATATCGGGAAAAGTCTAATTGGTATGGTTTTCATTGATTGTATAAACTTTTTTTAAACTGTATTAAATGATATGTATCAGAAAATAAATAAAAGTATATAATCTAAATAAAATAGTGTAACTAGTACATAGATCCATTCTCATTAAATTCATAATTATTTGAACACAAAACAGTTTGTTATCAGGTGTTTATCTGTAATGAATGTTAATGTAAGATATAGAGATTTTGAAACAATATTGATAAGATGTGTTTATATGAATTGGAATCTATCTAAATGTATCATGCTTTAAATTTGTAAACACAGGGAAAAAAATAATGTTTGAGATTATCCAAGTACATTTTGACCATTTATAAAATAATCTAGTATATGACTTTTTAGAACCACTTTTACGATACTCAGTCGCATATATGATAACAATGGTATTTGTTACAAATATAAACCATTACAGAATGTTCTCATATCAGGAAATCTTCACTCTTCGGAGGAGAGTGTGCGAGCGTCAGCCTGCGCGGCATTGGTACGTCTGGGAGCACGATGCGGCGCTGGCGCGGCGCGCGATCTGCTCGCGCATATATTCCGAGAGTATCATGGTGCAGGCGGTAAACTCACGGCCGCTGACCACAAACAAGCTGTGCTCACTGTGAGTACTCATATCTCTTATTTCTTATCTTTGTAAGGTGAATGTCCAAAATTTTACTTCCTACAAATGCAATATAAATGCATATTGCCTAATTATCATATGCACAATAAAATAATATACTACAGATACGTTAAATTGAATACTTAATTTATCTGTTGTATACTATTTGCCATTAGGTATTTATTCACTCAATGAAAATTAATAACAGGTTTATTTATTTACCGATGACTGAAACCAAAAAGGAACAAAAATATGCAAATGCATGTTTTAAGTTATTTTTTTATTGTTAAGATTGATAATTTTGATGACATTTGAATTTGTTATTGCTGATGCTATTGTAATAAATTTTATTATGTCTATACATTATTATTACATTATTTCAAATTTATTAACATCATAAGCAATTATGTAATTGTGTATTGCATTTTTGAGGTGTTAACATGTATTTTATTCAGAACATTAAAAAACTACACTAGTGTATAGAATGCGTAAGAAGATATTTTTTTATTTATGAAGATTTAATGTTTATTGCATAATAATTATTGTTAATGCAGGGTGCTGGAGAATTAAGCCTAATCAGAGTGCCGGCCACAGAATATGCAAAATTATGTGATGAAGCCATAACACATTTTTCTAAAGTTTTGGATAGTGAGACACATGAAAAAACCTTGTGTCATTCACTTGATATGCTTGCACTTTGGATCAGCCATCTGGATGGATCTACGCCAGCTCCAGTTGTTGAATTGTTTAAGGTAAAGATAAGGAAATAATAATAAATATGTTCCTTCTTGAGAGTACACCAAATAATGTCATAACAAATTTATGACTGAAACGAAGATGTCTCTAGAATAGTTTTTGATATAGGGAAAACTTAACAGAATTCAAGCTCACCACAACACAGGCCTGTATCATACACCATAAAAAATCCTACCGACATTGTTTTACATAGTAGACGCTTGCCTGCAACATGCATTAACATGCAGCATGCAACCCACCGCTGACCCTCGAATCTGCCTCTCCACTACGAATCTCTATCCAAATGATTGAATATTGATTCCAGAGGATTGACAGATATCGAACACCTAAGCAAGTGTTATTTATTATTATAATTATCTAATTCCGCCAACTATTAAATTGTTTAGTTCTACGTACGTTTCATGCCAACAAGGCACATCCTCAGGAAATTGCCGACAGTCACATCACATAACATTGCTGCATGTTAATGCATGTTGCAGGCAAGCGTCTACTATGGATTTCCGCGAATTAACACCTCATACAATACAATTGTTTTACATTTTGGAGACACTTTTTGACATATCAAAATTTTAAATACAGTGTAAACTCAATGTAACATCACTCAATTTAACCACAAACTCCCTAAAGCATCGAAATCACTTGGCTTTAGTTGGTTTACCTTGCCTTCCATATAATGATGCACTCTATATAGCATTACACCCACTCTCAATAACGACAACGATTAGGTAGTAAAAAGTACCTTTTAAGTTGCCAAAATTAGTAAAAACTGTACAGCTGTGAACATTCTTTTGTCACTTTATTATCCTGGCCCATAATAAACTCCACTCGGCAGCATCATACTGAACTTTCTAAAAAATTTGTTCTTTTGTTTACAAATTGGGATTACTTGCACGTGTAGATTGTTGTTAATCATGATTAATAAGTAAAAGTCTTGGATTATCTATATGTTATCATATTCTTAGTTGCTCACAAACTGTAAATATGGCTAGTAAAAGAAAATCACTGTGTATTGACAAAAAAGTTTTACTGATACATGCGATAGAAATGGAAGTGAAGATAAGTGATGTTGGCAAATGCTTTGGATTTTCTTTTTCTGATTTTCCTTCACTCCATTTAATGACAACTCTCTATAACGCCATAAAATGCACAGTCCCTTCAATGTCATTATATAGAGTTTATACTGCATTTCCAAATTGAGAGACATTCAAATTATGCTGTCACCTTAAAAAAAAGTTAAAATGGCTTCAAAATTCTTGGTGTACTCATTAAGACATTACTGTCATCTGAATCATAATCTTCAATTTTTTAATCAGAAAGTGTGATCACATGGAATGCTATTCTATAACTCAGCTGCGTTACTGAAAACCTACTTACTTTTGACTACATTCACATAGCTGATCAATAGTTGTTATAACCTTGCATAAAATATTCCAGTTTTTTGTTTATTCTATTACATATATTGGGATAATGAATTAATACTGGCTGATGAACTTAACCACTTTACCCCTCGCTTGTTTGCCCATGCTATTTCACATCTGTTGTATTTTACTAGTTGGCCTAGTAGAAACCTTCTTCTAACTTTTTTATTAGGTACAGTGCCTAAATGTATACATCTGCATTTTTACCTACTTACAAATAAAATTAATTCCTTCATCTTTTACATCAATTATCCTGTTATTAACCTCGATCTTTGCTTCAATTTCAATTTCGATCCCAGTATTGTCCCTGATTCCAAACTCGGGTCATGCCATCGAGTCTGATCTTTTTTTATAATTGAGAATGGGACTCTCCATTTTAATACAGGTCCCTTTTCTATTCTGATTTCAATATGTGAAAAAATTCTTAAAATCAATCTTAACTAAGCCGATTCTAGTATAGGCGAAGCCACATATTTCTACTAACTTTAGTTAAAATATCCAACCTCGCTCCCATGGAATAAACTTCTCGCACTCCTTCCAATTATTGTGTTTTGAATTTTATTTATTGGTTTCCTTTTTCAAACACTTGTATCTTCTGATATTATATTCTGAAATGAAATTTCCATCATCCGATAAGATGCCCATCTTCAGAATGCAAGTTAATGCTGCTAAATGTCATCAAATTGGTCAGTAATTTAGTCATAGGAATATAACAAATATACAGACATCAGATACACTTTCTATTTTTTTGTACTTTTGCCTGTGGCTCCGCTTTCTTAAGCAGATTTATATTAGTGGTAGCTATCACATTGCGGCTCCCGCGATAGCTCTCGCACCGTCTGTAATACGCCTCCGGTCACACCCTCGCTCCTGATTTGTTCCAGTCTCGCTTTGTTCTTAAATAAAGTAAACACCACCAGTTCTTAATAATTGTTTACAAAACACCAAAATCCCAACAATTAATAAGAGAAAAATGTCAGCAAAATCGGTCAAATTATAATGCTTTTTTAATAATTTCCATTGAACTCTTCCCTATGGAATCATAAAAATGATATAGGCTACATCTTTTTCATTGGATTAAGCTATTTTCTTGTGAAATTTTATTGAAATCATTCAAATTATAAGCATACTTATTAATCTCACAGAACACAAACATGCAACCATAAGCCACTCGTGAAACATTCTGTGTTAATAAGAAAGGCAAATTTCAAAGAAATTAGTCAAACTATAAGGGTTCTTAGTAATTCTCATGGAACTCTAAGTTATCTAACTTATATATTTCACTCATTGACTTCCAGCTATTTTCATACAATTCGGGTAAAGTATAATTCTCACAGAACTTTTACTAAATGTGTTGCATGTTCTTCCATTGGCTTTCAACTATCTTCATATTAAAATTTATTGAACTCAGTCAAACTGTAAGGCTCTTTAGTAATTTGTGGGAACTCTAAAAAAGAATTAAACCCTTGATAGTCTTATTGTAGATAGTTCGGTTCATAGTTTCGCCCATATGGACATAAAATGAATTGCTTCATCTCTTATATCGACTGATGAAATTGTGCCCATCATGTTTCTGATCCTGCTCCTCAATTTCATCTCACTCTATATCCTGATTTTGGGTTTTTTTTATTGATCTAAGTCCACCTTTGATTTAATTCTGACAAATTATCTCATTTTCATGAGTTTTTCAATTATCAGGCAAAAATGAAATATTTCTATGATAAAAGTACTGTAAATATAGCCCTGTAAGCTCCTCTACTTTCCAACGAAAGCCGCATCGTGTTAGAAGTCAGCTATTTCAAAGATACTCTGGACAGAGTGACAGACAAATAGAAAAAGGTTATTTTCTTTTATACTAACCTTGCTCTGACAATTATGAGCACAACAACGAAAGAATCAGCTAAATCGGTCAAGCCATTTTTGATTTTTAGCGAGACTAATGAACAGCAATTGATTTCTATGTATATAGATATGCAATTTTCTACTACACACATCGGGATTGTAAAACGGAGTTTCTTCAGTAGCGTGTCCCAACATATACGCATGAGTGTAGCATGGGTAGAGGGGGGGTTACTGCATTCCATACATGCACATGCTTTTGAACTTCCAAATTGAGAGAACTTTTTTTTAAACTCTCCTTTGCCTGCCTCTTAACTAAATTCTGGCTACATCTTTGCATATGCAGCATTGGAATCTTCAAGAAAAGTGCTTCTTTAGAATGATGATAATGTATTGTCAACTCACCTGGTGTTCCAGATATTCATGGACATCAGTGGTCACTTTTTGTAACATGATCCACATATTTGTTTTGGTACTTCTACTATAAAAAATATTATTCTAGACAATCCTATAGCAAGTTCAGAGATATATTGACAATTCATTACTTTACCTCAGGATACTTCTTGAACATTTTTGGATTGCACTTAATGTTATGTCTTTATTGTTATAAATAAAAAAAAATGTATATAAGTATTATTTTATTTCCTTTGTGGCATTTGTTTTTTGACTTCGATGCCATATTTTATATATGTATATACTTGAATAAGTCTGTGTTCACAATCCATTTGATGATAATACTTAAACTAATTTTTTTCCATCAGAAAAATTTGAATTTAAAGACCACAACACCAGCTGTAAGAACAGCTTACATGCAATTTATCAATAAAGCACTACAACAGACACGACCAACCGAAGGACAGGTTGAGGCTTTAAAACCAATATTCATCAAATCAGTAGAGAAAGCCATACAACAACCTTTGCAGGTATGTTATTCTTGTGTATTGTATCTTGTTTTATTAGTTTTCTGGTTTTTGCCCACTGAAAATTTATTAAGAAAGAATGGAATTAGATGAAATGTGGCTTAGATTTTAAGTTATACCTTCAAACTAACAAAATGAAACCTTTCTAAATAGTCCATCTTAATTAGTTTTCCACAATATCTATAATCTAAATACACTCCTGTTATAGTTTTGTGATAGTATAATTTAATTTTTATTCATCATATCATTAATATTAAATATTTTTTTATAGTTAATCAATAGTTCCAATCTCATTATAAACATGTAAAAAAAACCTTTGTGTATCAAAATTCAGGTATAGTATTATTGAGATGTTATATAAAATTTCCACTTCAAACTTTTGTTCATGATCATTTCTTTTGTGAAATAAAAATAATGAAAAGCAAAACATGGTCAATATTTGCAAATTTATTTGGAAAAATTATTTTATCGGTCTTTACTTTTACTTCAAATTAAATTATAATCCAGTTCATTTTTAGGGTTCCATAACCTAAGGGGCCAGCGGAACCCTATTACTGAGACCCTGCTGTCTGTCCATCACAGGGCTCTAAGTCTTGAGCCATGATAGCTTGACACTTGAAATTTTCACCTATTATGTATTACTGTGGCCGCTATAACAATACATATTGAAAATAAAATAAAGTTAAAAATTAAAAGGGGTTGTTATACAAGTAACATGTTTTTTTCAGCGTTTTTAACTTGATCTTTATAATGGCTTTATCTAGATACTTAAAATTTTCACCGATTATATATTACTGTGACGGCTATAACAACAAATACTAAAAATAAAATATAGTTCTAAATTAAAGGGGGTCGTCATACAAGAAACATGGTTTTTACTAAACAATTTTTAAAACATCGTAAGAAGGTATGGAACCCTTCATGTACTAGTTCGACTCACATTTGACCTGTTTTTCTTTCTCTACAGCAACCTGTGGTGAATGAAGCTATTTGTGCTATTTATGCTCTGGTTTTACTGTGCGGATCGTCGTTAGGAGGCGTCACGTGGTCTGCACTTGTACATAGAGAGAAGCACGTGCTTCTCCAAGACCGTGCACTTTCAGGTGCTACAGATGATGGTAAGCAGTTTAATAAAATATTTTTATCATCCAGTGACATTCAGGTATCTATACTATACACAATCCATACAATTATATTATCAATAAAACTATTGAGTTTTGTTCAATTGTATGCTAAAATTCCTCATTGCCATAAATTATACCAAGAGCAGGGATAATTTGAGAATTATTGATATTATTGGGACCTTGAATAAGTTCTCGCTGTTTCTTCAAAAATGGCAGTAGCAGTACCCCCTTCGTGGAATTTCAAATGGTAACACATGCAAGGTGTATCTAACTTTAAATTTCAGCATATGGTAGTTCACTTTAGTGAAAACAAAGTAATTATTTCTTACTTTTGAAAATGTCTACTTTTGTGCCAAATAAAGTATATTTGCAAGGAATTTTATTGCACTACTTTATTCAAAAGAAATCTGTATCTGAAGCACATAGAATTCTTGCTGAGACTTATGGTGACAATGCTTTGTTGGATATGACATGCAGAGACTGGTTTCGATGCTTAAAAAATAATGATTTGAGGACAAATAATGTTCTGACGCACTGAAAAAATTTGAACATGAAAAATTGGAGAAATATCTTGATCATAACTGATGTCGGACACTAACAGAACTTGGAAAAACAATAGCTTCTTCTCTGTATTTGGTGGGATCAGCAGGGTGTAATTTATTATGAGCTGCTCAAAACGAATGAGACTATCATGGGGGATCGCTTATCGACTTCAATTGATGCGTTTAAGTCGATTCTTAAAAGAAAAATGGTTGCTATACAAGCAGAGACATGACAAAGGGATTTTGTTACATGACAATGCTCGGTCTCATGTTGTAAAACCAGTGAAAACCTACCTGGAAACGCTTTAATGGGGAAGTTCTACCCCACCCACTGTATGCACCTGACAGCCACTTCTGATTTTCAACTATTCCGTTCGATGGCACATGGCCTAGCTGACCAGCACTTTCATTCTTATAAAGAAGCTAAAAAATGAATCGTTTCTTGGATAGCCTCAAAAGACATGTCATTTTTCCAACGTGGAATTCATATACTGCTAGAAAGTTGAGAGAAAGTTGTCGCTAGTGATGGGAAATACTTTGAATGAAATGTTTTTGTTCCTTATAATTTAAATAAAGCTTTTATTTTGTAAAAGAAACAGCGAGAACTTATTCATGGTCCTGATAAAATAACTTAAAATTTCATTTTGGTTATCAATTATCAATCTGAATTGAGATCATGTTTAGAGACTTAAAGTAGGGTTTTGCATCTAATTAAGAAATATTAATGTATTCTTTATACATTACAACTACTTTATGCTGGAATTAAAGTTTCAACATTGAAACATACACTGTACATAATACACAAACAACACTGCAATTTTTGCATGCTTCATAACGCATCTCGTTTGAGGTAGTGCTCTACTTTCAACATGTTTAAGTCAAGCAATTTCTGACTTAAAATACCTCTATTTTATTCATATTGCACTTATATAGTATAATATAAATACACATATATCAAGAAATAATACTCATATTTGAAATTTTTAAATACCATTTATGCTATTTAGAATAAAAAAAAAACGGATCGAAAATAAATTCTGTCGATGTTTGGATGTCTGTAGTGCATATGTGGCATGATCAAGCCTTAAACTTATGTATCAAGACAATTTTAGTTTTTTTTTATAATTAACATATGCTTATAGAAAAATACATTCTGATAACTTGATTTTCTAGGTTTCTAATAGAAGTATTGGAAATAATTTGTTCATGCCTTGGTATCAGAAAAAAAATAACAAAAATGCATTAAAAAGAACACATTTTGACATTTTGTCCTTTGTTTTTTACTATTGTACTGGGAAAACTAAGTCACTAGGATCATATTTTTATACATTTTTTTACAAAACCTACATTTATCTGAATAACTTATGACAACATCATAACACTTTAATTCTACTCAAAGTACTATGAAATGCTTTCAAGGAAGTGCTTCTTTTGTTTCGCCCGATTTGCAAGTGGCTGGTCAGCCAGCAGCTATAAATTTAACAGGCTCACAATGAGACTACACATTTCAAAATTAAATAACTGTTGTTCGTTTAGTTACTTTGTGATCAAGCCAACGCGTCTTACGTGCAGAAGCTTGTTGCAATTCATTGCATTGCAATGAATGCAATTCACATTTGTTTTAAAATGGATGTACAATCGCTCTACACCAATTCAGATATTGCTGATATTCATTTCGTGTATGAATTTTGCAACAGTAACGCTAAAGCTATTGCTCGCGAATATTATAGAAGATATCCATTCAAGCAGAAGAACACCAAATTATTGTTTTGTTCATGAATTTATGTTGTAAAATCTGTAAGTACGGTATTCGCACGCTACCCATTGAGCCGCATACTAGCACTTCGCATTGAAGAACTTGTGCTTGCAGAGATTTATCGAGATCCTATAACAAATAGCTGATGGTCTAGGATTACAAAAGACAACTGAGTAAAAAATTAAAAGGAAAAGAAGGTATGCATCCTTCTCGTGTTTGCTATGTGCAAGAAATAAGAAGGAAATTCTACACCACATGTATTTTCTTCATGAATACTTCAAAAATTGAGAGAGAAACTGAACTTTTTAAGGAGAATTTTGTGGGCAGACAAAGCACAATTTAATAGAACGGAAATAACAAATAATGGCAATCTACATACATAAGCAGAAGTAAACCCGCATAATGTTCGGTTTTTGGCGTTTCAAAGGAAGTTTAATATCAACGTTTGGGCCAGAATAATTGACAATTTTTTGATTGAACCTATAATATTACATGAAACTTTATGGACAAAGATTTTAAATTTTTTTACAAACTACATTGTTGGACAAAGTCAATGATGTTTTTCTGTTCTAGTATGGGCATATTTAGACCAAAATTATAACTGTATATGGCGGCGTGGTACAGTGTCTTGGCTAGGCAGGTCACTGGACTTCACACCTTTGGATTTTTTTTTCTCTTGGGGACTAAAACAAAAAATTTTCGCTATTGTAATAAACAGGCGGGAAGAATTAATCGAAAGGACTTTGAAAGTTGCAAATTAAATTTGAGCCTCTCCAAAAATAATTCGACGTGGAATAGCATCTGTGGCCACTCTTGTAACCGTTTATCTACAGACTCACGGTGGCCATTTTAAAAATCTGTTTAATTAGTCAAAATCTAAGTTGTAAAATGTTAATTAAAATAATGTAACTAAACTTATTGTTTATACTCCCTGGAGTTAACAAAAAAAAAGTAACATTAATAATAGCAACTGTTGCAAAGTGAATCAGTAATTTTTGTCAGCATGAAAAAAAGAGCGGCTGTGGTGAAGGGGTACTTTCATTGTTGTTTTTCAATACATTGACATAGAGCTAAAGTGTTTGTTCCCACATATTGTTTAGATAAATGTAGGCTTTCTAATAAAATAATAATAATATGATCTTAGTGACTTAGTTTTCTCTGAATATAAAATGTTTTTAATTTTTTTTCTATTACCAAGGTATAAAAGAATAATTTCCTTTATTTTTATTAGAAAGCTACGAAATGAAACTATGAAAATGTATTTATTCTTAAAGCATTGGTTTATTATTAAAAAACTTATTCAATGTACGAATTTCCTTAAACAAAAATGCGGAAGCTGAAAAAAATCGGTGATCTTATTTGTCGCATTTTTATCGATAAAATTGATTCCATTTTCTACGGTTAAAGTTTGATCTACTCAAAGTAGGAACAATGTATGGTACAAATACCTAGAACACGGCTTTTTTTGAAAAGACTCAGTATTTAGTGATTTTTTTCACTTCTCATAATATTAAACATTTGAAGTAGTACTTTAGTCCCAACATATTAAAATTAATCAGTTTTTGATTATGAATTTTTAACTTTCCATTATGAAAAATTGGAAAAGTTACTGATTTCATCCTGATTTTCAGAAATCGTATTTCCACCAGATCTCCACGTTTTAGAGTTGTATGAATCTATATCGACCATTTTCCAAGGGATGTGTATGTGTGTGCGTGTGTGTATGCATATGCATATGCATACACCCATGCGTGTGTGTATATAAACGTCTTGTAACTTTTGAATGGATTAACAGATCGAAACGCAGTTTACGCCATTCAAAAGGAGTCCACTCAACTTAGACTTACTGAAACTTCAAACTAGTTTCGCCTGGTAGATTTTGAGGAGTCTCAAAAATAATTAAAAACCTAAATATTTCTACCTGTAAATTTTAAAAATATTCAATCGTTCACCTTAAAAAAACAACATCGATCGTTACTAAGTTCATCAAAATCGGTTTATTTGTTCTTGAAATATTCTTGGGAAAAAAATTTTTTTAGAACATTTTTCACACCTATCCTACCGATAAATTCTAAAATATAATCAGTTGTCTTCTTTAAAAAAACAGCGTCGATCGTTGCAAATTGTATCAAAATCGGTGGGACTATTCTAAAAATACATTCAATGAGAAATTTGAAAAAAAGGTGTTTTCAAAAGTTTCACCAGTCACTATTTTTCTTTTTAAAAAACTGCATGGGATGCCATAAAGCAGATCAAAATCAAACAATGTGTTCCAAAGATATGGTAGTTGAAAAAAATATTATTCCATAATGATTTACCAATTATAGAAGCTTAAAACATAATGAAAGTATATTTTTGAGCTCGGAGATCTTGAAAGAGCAATAAAATTGATCTTTTGAGCACGAGGAGCTCACTAATTTACTGCTCCTTCATTTTAAACACTGAACTAGAAAATAGTAAAACGTTTTATATGTATCATAATGGAAAGCTTCAGGGACGGCCTGTAAGGTCAACCGTCTTGCAGATTTCTTTATTAGCTTTAGGATCATTGCGAGAAGTTTCTCATTATCATTAGCTCTATCCATGTGATTAGTTTATAAAAATTAAGTCAATAATAGAATTTTTTATCAAAAATTAATTTGACTTTTCAACAAATCCAATAAACTTGTTCAATTCCGCATGTATAATATAGGTAGAACTGTTAGCAAGCTGTATGCCATTGAACATTTTAAAAATCATCACTGAACAACATCAATTTTTTTCTTTTGTGGCTGTATTTTCATTGGGTTGGTTCTGTATTTAATTTTACAGAACAACAAAAATATTAATTTATATGTAAGATTTCCTATTACAAATTCATAAATAAATTAACAATTAGGTTATATGTACTGTATATATACACTGATAACGACAGACATCGGACATGATCCCTTATTGTTGCTCTCGTAGATATATTTTTATAAATTTGATAAACACTTGATGTTTATGTAGTAAAGAATTAGGGTGACAGACTTTCCTAATCCCTTTTCATCTTTTTTTTTTACACACATACAAATTTGAGTCTTATATTATTTCTATATATATATATTTACTTTTTTATTTTATATTTGATTCATATATAAATAAAAAAATCAATATTATTATTTCAAATAGCATTCTATCGTCAAGATGTAGTTTATTGAATAGTACAATAATTTTTGAAAATTCTAAGTAACAAAATTTGCATCACAAAAGTAACTTACATCTCATATTATTAGTCAATAGATTTGCACTTAGAGGTTATATATTGATAAGTAAATCAGGGTGCTACTTCCTATAGTCATAACGGCAGTGAAAACACTAACATTCAATTTTTCGTATAAATTATTTATTTGATTTGTTGCACAGTATTGCTATAACATTTACTCCTTTATAGTCCTAATACAGGTGGTGTTGTTATGCAGAACAGTTCTGGAGAATTATAACAGCGTAGCAGATGATAAACAGTCTCCAATATATAGAGCACTAGTTACAACACTATTGGCACAATCCAAACAAGTCAGAGTGGCCGCTATTGAAAATGTTAAAAAACTAGTTTCAGATTCAACTAGAGCTTATATATCAAAAAATATAGTTTTTATGTTAAATGAGATGTTGGCGGAGGGTAAAATCTTTAATAAAGAAAAATCATCCTCACCTGACGAGAAGGGATCTGATGTTACAGGGAAAATGATACTGGATGCAGTTACTGCATTATGTAGTTCTAGAGGTAAGTACAATCCATTCTAATATACTTAGTATAATCAGGTGTAGTTAGAACAGTTGATTAGGTATCCAAAAATTGATGTTATTAAAAAATTAAAATATCTTCCAATACCTTCCCAAAGAGATTAAAGGTTTTTAATAGGTTGAAATATTATATTCATTTTCTTATGTCTCAATTTTGCCTATAATTTCTTGTATAGTAACTGGTATTGTAAATGGCTTACTGCAAATTATCATATACAAAGTAACACTTAATTACAACAGTTAAAACATTAACTGTCAGTTGTAAAAATCTTCAATAGATGCATTAAACATAGATTACAGTTCTGAATCATTTAAAGACAGTGATATATTATGGATTTTAATATATATATATGTGTATATTTGTCAATTTTTATGACTAATAGAGGAAAAATTCATGATACATGGAAATCTAACTTAATATGTTTTTTTTTAGATTATCCCATAGATGACAGTCAAACTCTGGCTATAGATATTTTAAAGTGTTGTCACCATCCACTAGCTATGTCAGTTAACAAACATATATGGGTAAAAATAGTGAAATATTTACACCTCGAGCCTAAGAAATTGGTGGGTCTTTATGCCAATAACCTCAAAAACAGCTACATATGTGATTTCACATTAGATGAGGTAACTGTATTGAATTTTCACTCAATTTAGTTATTTCATAATTGTTCTGTAATTTATATAAATTCAGTAAAATTGCATAATTTTTTAAATAGTGAAATAATTAACAAAAATATTTATTAACCGTTTGTTGTATATTTTGGTAATAAATAAGTTTTGAATAATTTCAACATTTTTCAGACTACATCTAATGTGGTGTCGACTTTGGTGTCAGTGAATCCTGAAGTGATAGTCCCCAGTTTGGTGTCATCTGTGTTAGATAAATTGCGTGAGGAGGAGTTGCTGCGAGTGACTCGTGATGAATATTTTACATATCTTACTCCAGAAGGAGAGCTGTACGATAAGAGTATCATTCCAGGGTAACTAAGTCAAAATATTTACACTAGGATGACATGTTATTAGTTGCATTAATTTTGTGGGTGTCTTGATACCTTGATGTAAAAGCATGAAATGAAGACATTAAATCAAAATTATTTTTTGTGTGGAAATAATAATTTTTTGTTTCTATTTAAAATATTTTTACTATTTTAAGTTTTGTTATGTAATAATAATATGATGTTCCAAGTATTTTGATCAAACGAAAAGAAAACATCTAGAACAACAAAAGACGTTTATTCATAAACACAGAGTTACAATAAATCGCTACGTAACCATTTGATTGCTTGTAGTTGATCGTACTTGATTTATGAAGACTGGTCGCAAAAATAAAACTCGTCAGCGCCCAAACTTTAATATATGTACTAGCGTCTCAACTAGCTATGTAAAATGTTCTTCACATAAAAATTCAATAAATGATCTAGAACAAATAAGTCATAAACATGTCATGTTTGATACAAACAAAAAATATTTTTGAAAATACCACCCCAAAAATAAATACATTTAAAATATACATGAGTAGAAAGCATCGACAACTGTGAACAGGAAGAGGGAATTGTTTATGTTTAGAGAATTCTATTCTTGAATGTTTTTGTCTCACAGGATTTATTTTTTTACTTTATATTTATTTTACTTGCGCGCGCAGTTGGAATATTAAAGTGTGTGTGAATTAAGTGTTATAAATTGAATTTGATTTCTGGTTTTTTACTATTACTCATTTTTTCAAATTGTATGCCTTTCTGGCAAATCTATTATCAATTAATCTGAATTTTAGAGTCAATTGGATGTTATTATTTCTTCCATCAGCTACATAAACTTGAAAGAAATGAACTCTTCTTGAATTATAACAACAACAGTTTTCTTAAACTCTTTATAACAGTTCAGGGGGCAAAGAAATGAACTTGAAAGCCACCAAAAGGTATGTGGTCATAGGCACTCATGGACACTCGTAACCTTAGAATCACCAGTGCGTTGCCGGCCTCTTGGGTAGAAATAGGATGCTTTACAGAGGAAGGGATGGTCTGATAATGCATTGAATTGGGAAGTGGGAAGTTGGGAATGGGATTGGGTAGATGAAGGGGGAATGAACCACTAGACTTCACACACGCGGGACATAATACGAGATCAAAAGCTGCTACTTCACATCTGTATACTATGAGAGTGAGAGTATGGTATCTCTCCCTGGTCGAGCCAGCTTATTTTCATGCTGTGGCTAAGTCAACACAACATGGCTCTACCACTATTAAATCTTTTTGGAATCAAAGTTACAAATAATACCATAATCTCTATTGTTGCTGAAACAACTGTAATAAATGACTTATGGATACAATGTTTTCCCTTAAACTGAATAAAAAACATAAGCATTATGGCTTGTATAATATATTAGTTTGCCCAAAAAAAACTTAACTAGTTATGACAGAGCCTAAAGTTTTGTAAGATTCACCAAAACATCATTTAATTTGTGGTTCTGTGAAAACAGAATCGTCCCTTTGTATCCAACATGGCCTGACATCTATGTTTTTATAAAAATGTCTTGGATAATTCAACTTCTATTTAGTAATTTGTGCTGTTTATAAATTATTTTATATTGTACGCTATTTGTAATTTCTAGTAATATTATTTTTCACATATAACATTATTTTTCAATTTCCAATAACGAATATTGTGCCTCATTCCAATAATATTGACAACTATATTGAAACTATATTGAAAATTAGTCAATGTATATCTAACAAGAGGCATCCCAAAAATCTTCCCATTTTTTCGATAGCAGGTAATGCGGTCGATTCTTTTTTCCCTACCATATCCTTCTTTAAATTTGGTTTACATTTGCTTACTTTGTTAAGTGTTTAGTTTTTCTGCTTTTTTTTTATTACAAGAGAATCTGTGCCCTGTAATTAGGACATTATACGACTTATAAAAATATATTTTATGAGCCATATGTCTCATTTAGGTATTCAATTAATATAAATGAACTACATATTCTTGTAAGTATTTTCAATAGGTATCAAATAGATCGTTTAAAATATACACATTTCAGAAACGAAGAAAGCAAAGAAATGAACTTAAAGCGTGAAAGCAAAGCATATAGTTATAAAGAACAACTAGAGGAATTGCAGCTGCGACGAGAACTCGAAGAGAAACGCCGTCGAGAAGGCAAGATCAAAGAGGTTATGCCCTTTATCACTCGCTTATTCAAAATATATGAAGCATTTTCACATTGATGAGCTACAAATTAAAGTGATGTACTATACTATGTACCTAAACTAAAATAATTTTGTTATAGGTCCCACTCTCGGCTAAACAGAAAGAAGCTATAAAAATGCAGACAGCAAAAGAAAATGCAATACGACAGAGATTGACTGTGGTGAGTTTCTACAAATTATATAAGAACTAGCTGGCTCGGCAGACATTCTGCCCTTTCTTGTGGGTGTTTCGCCCATCCAGTTAATGCCTGCAGTTCTACCAGTAAGGATATATAATTAATTTTTTCATCTTTTGTATTGATCAATGTCAATATCATTCCTGGTTTCTCTTGATTCCGATCTCAGTCATATTTTTGATTCTAATCTCCACCCCAATTGTTTTCAACTCCAGTCTCGTTCTTATTATCCACTTTCGATTGGGATCCTGAGCCCTAGTATCGATTCTGTTTCCCATCCTGTTTCCGATTATGATTCCACCATTAGTGACAATTCCGATTTGGATGAATTCAGGGGCAAATAATTCCTTCATCTTTTACGTTTCGATCTCAATATAGCTCTTGATTCTGATGTAGATTTTAAGCTTAACTTTGACCTTGGTCTTGTTTCAATTTCGGTCCCAGTCCCAGCTCTTGCTTCTGCTCCCCATTCTATTTTCAATTCTAGTACCACTAGTGGTCTAACTCTATGCAATATTGTTGTTTCATAGTATAGTAAAGAATTGAAATTGAATGTGGTGCAGAGAAATCTGAAAAAAAATTAAAAAAGAATGTTAATAACATTCGTTTTGAATGTCAATAACATTCGTTTTGAATGTCAATAACATTCTTTTTTAGATCAGATTTAGATAAAATTAGATCTCAACAACTATGCCACCTATAGGGATAAAATCTGTCCTATCTTTCAAATTGAACACAGTGCAAAATTTCATTAAGGTCAGTTATATAACTCCAGAAGTCATTGCGAACAAACATTGTGACCTTAGATTTTTATATATATAAACAGATATTAAACTTTACTGTTGCTTGTTAAATTTCCTACAATCATAATAAAAAAAAAATATCAAAATCCTTTGTCGCTTTTTGCACTTTCTGCCACATAGTGCAAGTTAAGTTGCACTATGTGGAAGTTGCACTAAGTTGTACTATATTAAAATAGTGTTATGTTTTAATGCACTATTTCTCATATAGCTTAAATTTAATGCCTCCATATGAGTGATTTAGTATTTAGCATATCTTTGTTAAGAGTGAAATAGTAAATATGATGCAAATTATAGTAAAAGATCATCTTTTGATATAATTTGCATTTGATCTGAAAGCTCAGTACCTTTTATTGTGCTATAAACGAAATGTAAAACTTTTATAACAGCTGATATGTGATTGAATAGCTTCCTATAAATTGACAGATCTTATTTTTCAAAATGGTATATTTAGTCTTTATTATTTTAGTTAAACGGTCGTGTTCTAAGTGCGGTGAGTTTGACGGAAGCGGCCTTGCGTAGCGGTGTAGACGGCAGAACGGCGCTATGCATGCAAGCGCGTGTGCTCCTACCTGGTTTGTTGATTGCATTGCGTAGTCCACTGGCCGCGCCCCATCTCGCCCCGGTATACATGCGCTTACGGACTGCACTTCTGCCGCAACATGCTGTCCTGGCTGACAGTGTTGGCCGAACTACCCTCAGGTTAGTGCAGATAACTCCAAAACATTGAACCATGATTTTTTTGTTTTCAGACGTGAAGTTACTTGTACTCATAATCTGAGCTAAGAACAAAAACCATTGATGAGAGGTTGAATTAATTTTTTTCTGCATTTGTAGGCTGTATAAACCACAGTGCGACCTTGATCCAAGCTGGGAGGAAGAGGATCTTAAAATAGCGACGGCCCGTACTATTGCAATGGTACATACCATATCTGCTGCCATTAAACTTAACGATTCAGAAATTGAAAATCTTGATGAGTCTTTTTCATTCAACAATAGAACAAATTTTTTCACGGCACCAGCTTTTTGTTATATTTTTCCTCTCCTGAAAGTAGGATTAACCAGTGCATTCGCTAAAACCGATGAGACTATGGTCTTGAATGGTCTGCAAGTGATAATGCACCATGCCACATTGAGAGGTGATCCAACGTATGAAGGAAGGGACCTTTACCATCCGGCCTTGTTGCCTATAGATCAGATGTTTCGACTTCTCATTGAACTTATTAGTAGGTATTTCATATAATTACAATTTATATTTTTAATTTTCCATTAAGAAAATTGCATAGTTTACAAAAATTATATTGTTTTCACTTGTTTTGAGAACCTAATTCTCATCTAAGAAGCTATTCTCACAGTTTTTGTAGTGGTGACCATCTGTCTGCATACACATATATACATGAATATTTTAATAGTTACAAATGGATCAACCATCTTAAATCAGTCTAAAGTTATTAAAAAATGATTAATTTAATATATAATTTCTGAAAATCATATTTGAATTTGTGAAGTATATTTTGATTGATCTGAAAAATATAATTCACTATGTTCTTTCTAATTGTAACCATTTTTAGGTTTGTATAGAGTTGTTTCTTTAGCTCTGAAAAAATTCTATATACTTGTGAAGGAATCTGATATAAAAAATATATCAATTAAACATAAATAAACCAAAGTCAATGGACGTCAGGATTTATCTGTCAACTTTCACATTAATAAATTATTTATGTTTAGTACATACTTACAATGTATTCAATCAGTCAAAAACGTTTTTTTTAACTGGATCCTAAACTGGAACTATTAAGACTAAAAACACATCTTTTTTGATTTGCACTCATGCTCCTATTTTTTGCTTTGTCTTATATTTCTTTTTCAGCCTGTTAAAAAAAATGACCTGATAATTAATTGTATAAATGTGACCAGGTTCTACAACTGGGCGTATTCAAACTCAGTGTACAGCGGCGCTATTGGAGACCGCAACTTGTGCTTCTGGAGAAGAAGGTTGTTGCAAAGCATCTGTGGAGGAAGTCCAGTGTTTGCTGGTGGGACTTCAAAGTCCAATGGAGGTGGTTCGCGACGCAGTTCTACGTGCTCTACTTTGTTTAGAGCTGGTTCTTCCCGACCTGTTTCTCGACTCTGATCAAGCGTTACAACTTACAAAGCGTTTCTTGATCGCAAAGTTTGATGTCTCTGATGATAATAAGTTAGTGTTATATTTTGAAAACAATAATTTACTGTTTAATATTTATATAAAATATACCTCTTTTATTATCTTTCAACCGAATTTTCACCTGTGTAGATATATAATAATTTTTTTTTAGTTTTTAGTAATTTTGATATAAAATGATTCACGAATTTGATTCAAGTCATGATCTTGATTTCAATTCTAGTTATATTGTCAATTCTGATTCTGTTTCCTTTCTTAATTCGAATTGTCATTCTGCTCTCGATTCCATTTCTGTTCTTAATTTGAATTGTCATTCTGCCCTCGATTCCAATTACAATCTCACTTTCGATTTTGATCCCTCTCTCGCTCTCAATTCCAATCACAATCTCTTTCGATTTTGATCCCACTCTCGCTCTCAATTCCAATCACAATCTAGCTTTTGATTTTGATCCCAGTCTCGCTCTTAATTCCAATCACAATCCCTCTTTCGATTTTGATCCCACTCTCGCTCTCAATTCCAATCACAATCTCGCTTTCCATTTTGATCCTAGTCTCAGTCTCAATTTCAATCTCGGTCCTATTCTCAATTCCTATTCCATTGTCACTTCCGATCTCAATTGAGTAAATCCGATTAAACACATTACCGGGATAAAAAACTATCCTGTCTGTTAATCCATAATGCATTTTATAAGACAAATTTTATGCAAATTTCTTATAGCCGTCTATGCTGAGCTAATTATAGTCTCAAACATTCAAACATAAACCACTTTCATATTTTATAATACTACAAAATATACATATATTTTGTAGTATTATAAAATATGAGTAAATATGAGTATAAAATATTTAGTATTACTATTTGCTTTAGTTTTGTTGGGAAAAAGTGTATATATGGGATTGCTATGTCTACCAACAGTACTTCCAAGTATGGAATTAAGATCAAAATGGAAGTTTAATCTATTTTTACATAATTGCAATCCACATTAACATCGGCCAAGAAGAATAACCATGTCATAAGAAGAATACTCTTTCCAAATTTAAAGTCTGTAGAACAAAAGTTTCAAAATAAAAGTAAATTTATATTAATTCTTAACTTTCTTGTGAAAGAGAGATAAATGGAGATGGTAAGAGTTTGAGAAGGACATAGAAATTGTTTGTGGGAGTAGGTGGAAAGCCTCTTTATATAGGGTTTTCTTAAAAACTGTCCTTCGCGAATCTCTACATAGCATAAGGAACATTCATTTCAAATTTCCACTTCGGTGGTATTATAGTTTGTGAGAATTTGTGATGAGTTCAATTAGTCAGTCACTCTCATTTTTTAAATCTATGAAATTGACTAGCTCCATGTATATTATTTATTTATTGGTGCATTATATATCAATTTACTAACTGGCTCTTAGGTTCTCAGACAGCATAAAAACCTATGTATTTAGTATGATTACCACTACTATATTTTACAAACTTATACATACTGAATTTTTATTCATGTAAAAGTGATTTTTAAGGCATACTTTTTAGAATATTCCAAACTTTTGTTATTGTTTTTTATTGAAATAGAACATTGGAATACATGAATTGTCAAATTGTAATGAGCAAATTGGGCTGTGTTAGGGAATTGGCGTCACAGTTATGGGAGCGCGTGGTGCCGCGCGAGATGACCTCGCAGATCCCCCAGCTGGCGGAAGCGATGCTACAGGAAGTACAGCAATGTGCCGAGCCCGTGCAGCGCGCCGCCGCCGCTGCGCTTGCGTACCTCGTGTCTGCTCCTCAGGCCCTTAGTGCAGCCGCTGCGATGCGTTGTTTATTGCGGGTCTATCGGGAACGGTTACCAGTAAGTACTTTTTTATTAGCAGCAACTGTGAGCTTGTCAGTACTTCCATTTATTTTAATATCAATTAATAAGTACAACTTAAATATTCGTGTTTTAAAAGTATTTTTTTTATAAACAAAATTTATAATGATCAAAATGGTAATTTAAAATGATTTTGTTTTTAAAGAGAGACCAAAAGAAAGATATGACAGTGTATTTGATTATATATTACAATAACTGAAGATCTTTTTTTTTAATAATATAAGCTTAACAAAACAACACTATTAACTATTAAATGTATATACAACTGAACAGTAAATTAAAACAAAGTAAATCGAGTAAAAATAATTTTAAATATCAAAGAATGGGGCATTATTTAATATAATACTTGTAAAACTTGTGGCATTGTCATATGCTGTGTTACTATTTTTTTGTTTAATATAGTTGGCATTGCCAGATACAATAAATGGTTTATAAAATATAGCATTAAATAACGATTATAAAATGTAGTTTATACTCTCACTTAGCATTGAACAACTAATTTTGTATATGCTGTCAGTTAATCCCAGCCAAGTTGGACCAATTTGGCCATGTGGTGGAGGAGCCGGTGGATGAGTGGAGCGCGCGACGCGGCGCCGCGTTCGCTTTGAGTGCATTGGCACCGCATCTCGACACGGACGGCGTGGCGGCCGCCGTCAAGTTCTTCGTGGCCGAGGGCCTAGCCGACCGCGCCGAGCTCGTGCGTGCCGAAATGCTAAATGCTGCTATGACCATTGTTGAACTACACGGGAAGGTTACTGTCGAAACATGTTGCATCACATGCAAATAATTTTTCACACATGTATAAATATAGCATACTGTATTGAAAACTAATATTGCTTTTATACTAAATGATTTACATGTCTCTTTATTTCGGTTTATTGCATGTGTACAGTAAATAACTCATTTTGTGCACTAAATATTTATTTTGGATAGTCATATCATACACTAAAAAGATAAAACATTATTTAATTTTTGTGAAATTGTGATGAGACTAGTTATCGATGATTTTTACTGTTATTTAATCAGGAAACAATAAGCAGTCAGTTGCCTGTGTTCGAAGAGTTCTTAGATACGACGCCCAAGTCGGGTGTGTACGACGCAGTGAGACAGTGCGTGGTGCTGTTGATGGGGTCACTGGCCCGCCACCTGGGCCCAGACGATGCGCGCATCCGACCCATCACGCTTAGGCTTATCGCGGCGTTGTCTACGCCCAGCCAACAGGTGGCGATCTCACTTTGCAATCACTCTCTCCTAACAGATTAAGTTTCACATTCGTTAAGGGCACACTTTCATATGTACTGCATTATTTTCAGATTTTTAGAAAAGAAATATAATTTAGTAATTGAATTGAGAATTTGAAAAAAAAAATATTTATTTTTTTTTATGTATTTTAAAACTTAATTATTAATTTTATTGATATGTTATTTGAAAAACGAAAAAAAAAATTTTTTTTCAATTAATTATAAGCGACTAAAAATTGATAAAATTTATAAAAAAATCACGTGACTGTGAACGCGCCACGATTGGCCACCATACTTGTGACGTCATAATGTTATAGCAATTCCATAACAGTGCAGCGTTTACAGCTATTATAAGTAACTAATGACAATATGAATATGAAATACTTACATCAAAGTGATCTTCACAACAAAAAAAGTTCGATTTTGTTTTAGGATTATCCCGGAGCACTGCTTGAAACCATTTTTTTCGCCGTTTCTCGTCTTGAGGAACATTTAAAACATTTTTCCGAGTTGTCTTTGTAGTATTTGTACATAATGGTACAAAACAAGAGCGGTAACTTTGAGATTTGACATTTTTATATATTTTGAGTATTTAACAATGACAGAATAAAATAAATCAAAACTCAAAAGCACTACACTTATTATCTCCGTATACTACTACGAGTGACAACTAACATTATGACGTCACACGCACTCGGATTTGTTCGGGAGTTGTCGGCGCGTCTTCGGTACTGGATTCAAAAATTTATTTTTATTTTGATATAGCTTTTTAATTATTGCAGAAAATAAAAATAAAAATTGTTTTGTTATAAAACTTATATATGATCTTTCCATTTTTCATAAAAAAAAATTTTTTTCAAAAACCCCATTGTTGAATATGTTGAGTGTCTTCAAGTCATGGATTTTTTCCTCAGCAATGAAATATGTTAACAAAAAATTGTGCAATTTTGAAAATTCTATAAATATTTTACTAATTAATGTTGGTATTGTCTCATAGTTTCATGAATGCAAATTTTAATCTCTTACTAAGATAGAGTAGTTACAGTAACATCTGCTTTTACAGTACGGGTAGAATACATTTTTTTTAATTTTTATTTGGTTAGGAAAGTCTAAACAATTTTATTTGTTTTTAATTTTACATTTGACATTTTTTTTCTCATAATCTTATGCACAATACTGTTTTTATATAGAATTTTGAGCTGTTATGTTTTTTACAGGTACAAGAAGCAGTGAGCAATTGCTTGCCACACTTGATCATCTCACCGGCCCTTAAGGACGAGGTTCCAGGGATTGTTAACAAGCTGATGAAGCAGCTTCTTACAGCTGAAAAGTATGGCGATAGGAAGGTTTGTTGCAGTAATACTATGTACATAAATGTAATATAATAACCAATATAAAAATATAGTATAATAATACATTATACATTTAATACATATATAGTGCATATGAAAAACTATTAATAAATATATTGATAATGTCACATGTCACTAATATTAGAAATTTGTATTAGGGGGAAAAACATGGTGATCATATCAGATACACTTAAAAATTTTACCACTTTTGGGCTTAATGCATCCAATATATAAAAATAATTTTATATTGTGATGTTGAAGTTGACACTTAATTTTCTTTGTTTCAAATTTTATATAAAACAATAAGATAATTATATAATAGTATTTTGTCTGTCATATGCTTCTAAATTGTTTGCCATCAATGTTAATAATCAATATGTGTTGTATGTGCACATAATGTGTACACTGTAACACCTTTCCAATTTCCATCATTACATATATTCAAGTATTTGTTTTTTAACTAACTTGATTAGTGACTGGCCTTTTTTTTACCTAATTTTCCTCAAATGCTTTTTGGAACAAATTTATAAATCAAATTAACTTTTACCTATTTTTTTATTGAATCTGTATCACTATTTCAATTGCTTACAAAGAGTACATATGTTTAGAATAATTAAATTTTTTTTATACTCTGCTGCACTTAAATAATATTAAAAGCTGTGCAGTGTCAATAGATTTTTAATATTGTTATTATTATTAATTATCATTATTAATAATTTCATCTTGTTTATATGAAATTCAATTTCTATATGTTCTTTCTATGTAGAAGTAAACTTTGTAAAATTTAATTTCATTATAAAACTTATAATGCTCTATTCCAAAATTTTTTATAAATTGTCAATTTATAGACGTAATTTAAATGAGTAAACACCAATATTAAATTTGAAGTGTTAGCAAGGATTACATTAAAAATCAAATTCTCATCACTATAACCCATCTTTTAAATCTAAATCTCTAGAAATTTGATCAAAACTCGAATTTCCTCATTTGCACAGGCTTATAGGTAAATATATTTTAAAAGTAGGAAGGTATAGTTTATGAACTAATTGGTGTTACAAAGTGGAGCTGAAATTTATCAGAATTTTAGCATCCCTTAGCCTATGTATATGAAAAAGTAGTATGTTTTTTTCGATATAACAGACGATTATGCATGTATTAACTTGATATACATTTTTAATAAGGGCGCTGCGTATGGCATTGCCGGCATCGTAAAGGGCTTGGGTATTTTAGCTTTGAAACAACTGGACATCATGACCAAACTCACGGAAGCCATACAAGAAAAGAAGAATTACAAATACAGAGAAGGTGATTATTTTAATTATTGATAATAATTGATGAAAAATAGTTGAATGGTTAAGCTCATCTTATTTTAATAATATAATAATTTATGTAAACAATTTGATACATTATTAACATCACCATTAGCAACTAATATGGGTAAAATAGAAAATAATGAAATATATTCTTTGTTGATTAAAATTTATTTTAATGTGCTTAGAGATGGTATATATTGCATGAAACTATCCATGCAAGATATACAAAAGGAAAATATAACACAAATTAACTATAATATGTGATATTAATAATGAAAATGTATAGGATTTTAAATCCTTTAAATAAATGTTTTTGGAGAAATATGTAGAAGAGCAAAAATATGGATTTCATTTATTTACTAGAATACACTCAAGGAATTGATTCTGGAAGTTGAAATCACAAATCATACCACTCTAATACAATGAAAATTCATGACAACAATCATAACCTCATGCATTATGATTGATTTCACTTATGGAGACATATGAAGTCGGCATTATTGTGCAGGTGCGCTGTTCGCGTTTGAAATGCTATGCCTGAAGTTGGGCCGGCTGTTCGAGCCCTACATTGTGCACGTGCTGCCCCACCTGCTGATGTGCTTCGGCGACGGCTCGCAGTACGTGCGCGCCGCCGCCGATGACACCGCCAAGCTCATTATGAGCAAGCTGAGCGCGCACGGCGTCAAACTCGTCCTGCCCTCGCTGCTCGCCGCCCTCCACGACGACAACTGGCGCACAAAAACTGGTACACAATATAATATCAAATTAATGCTATTAATGGACAATTTTTTTGTTGCCAATGAACAAAGAACCATTGTTTTGTTTTTTTTTTTTTACTTATTGCAGAATAAGAGTATTTTGCCCCATTTCTCATACATTGAACAATTAAAAATCAATGAAACTCTATTTGATGATATTAATATGATATTTCTACAACACAGTTTTATGTTTCACATATGTGTGTGTAGGGTCAGTGGAGTTATTAGGTGCAATGGCGTACTGCGCGCCCAAACAGCTATCCTCGTGTTTACCTTCCATCGTGCCCAAACTAATCGAAGTGCTGAGTGATTCACATATGCGCGTGCAAGCCGCGGGTGCCGAGGCTCTTAAAGTCATCGGCTCTGTCATCAGAAATCCAGAGATCCAAGGTTTGAAAATGACGACAGTTTTGATATTGATTTTGAATTTGAATGTTAGTTTCAATGTACGATATGTGCTCGTGCAGCGATCGTGCCAGTGCTGCTGCAAGCTCTACAAGACCCTTCAAACAAAACCTCGGCTTGTCTGCAAACGCTCCTCGACACCAAATTCGTGCATTTCATCGACGCGCCCTCGTTAGCACTTATTATGCCCGTCGTGCAGCGTGCTTTTCTCGACCGCTCTACGGAAACACGCAAGATGGCCGCCCAGATCATTGGAAACATGTACTCCCTGACTGACCAAAAGGACCTAATGCCATACTTACCCAATATTATACCTGGCCTTAAAACTTCGTTACTCGACCCGGTACCCGAAGTGCGTTCCGTATCAGCACGTGCACTCGGTGCAATGGTCCGCGGTATGGGAGAATCCAGTTTCGAAGATCTATTACCGTGGCTCATGCAAACCCTCACGTCGGAGAGCAGCAGCGTCGATCGCTCCGGTGCCGCGCAGGGCCTCTCTGAGGTCGTAGCTGGTCTCGGCGTTGAAAAACTACACAAATTGATGCCAGGTTTGTGACAATTTTAAGGAATTTTAGTTAATATTTTCCTGTTATTCTCTAAGTAATTATAAGGCTTTATTTCCTTTTTCGTTCGCCACAGATATAATTGCGACGGCAGAGCGGACTGACATCGCGCCTCACGTTAAGGATGGCTACATAATGATGTTCATCTATATGCCCGGTGCGTTTACCAACGAGTTCACGCCTTACATTGGTCAAATAATCAATCCTATATTGAAAGCCCTCGCCGATGAGAACGAGTATGTACGCGAAACCGCACTAAAGGCAGGCCAACGCATTGTGAATCTGTACGCAGCCTCTGCTATCACACTACTTCTGCCTGAGCTAGAGCGTGGCCTCTTCGACGACAATTGGCGTATCCGTTACAGCTCGGTGCAGCTGCTTGGTGATCTATTATATCGAATCTCGGGTGTGTCCGGGAAAATGAGCACTGAGACCGCTTCGGAAGATGATAACTTCGGTACTGAACAGTCGCACCAAGCCATCATTCATGCACTCGGTGTAGAGCGTCGTAATCGCGTACTGGCCGGCCTGTACATGGGCCGCAGTGACGTCGCACTTATGGTACGTCAAGCGGCGCTTCATGTGTGGAAGGTGGTTGTCACTAATACGCCAAAAACTTTACGTGAGATCCTGCCCACACTTTTCGGATTATTGCTAGGTTGCCTCGCTTCTACTAGTTATGATAAGAGACAAGTCGCAGCACGAACTCTTGGCGATTTGGTGCGTAAGCTCGGAGAGCGCGTATTGCCAGAAATAGTACCCATTTTGGAGCGCGGCCTGCAATCAGAGCGCGCCGATCAGCGCCAGGGCGTCTGTATCGGTCTCGGAGAAATCATTGCTTCTACTTCACGTGATACCGTTCTTACGTTCGCTGACGGGCTCGTACCAACAGTGCGCAAAGCGCTTTGTGATCCGTTACCTGAAGTACGAATGGCTGCCGCGCGTACCTTCGACAGTCTCCACGCTACCGTCGGCAGTAAGGCTCTTGACGATATTTTACCTTTTATGCTGGAGGGATTGCACGATCCAGATCCAGCGGTTGCGGAAGCCACTCTCGACGGATTACGCCAAGTGATGGCAATCAAGTCACGCGCTGTCTTACCCTATCTAGTGCCCCAGTTAACTAGTGCGCCTGCCAATACGCGTGCATTATCAGCTTTGGCTGCGGCGGCAGGCGATGCGCTTGTCAAGCATTTGCACCGCATTTTGCCCGCGCTTCTAGCGGCATTGGAAGCTTCTCGTGATACGCCAAACGAGGCACGCGAGCTCGAATATTGTCGTGGTGCGCTTCTGCCTGTCACCGATGAAGCGGGCGTCAGAAACATCGTTGATGCACTACTTGAAGCGGCTAGAAGTACATCACCTCCGAGGTTAATATTTGTTTTTTTGTTATCTTCATTATGATTATAAGTTTCATATATCGCTTAATATGTCATTTGTAACAGGAAACGAGCGGCAGCAGCTTTATTATGCGCCTTCGTGTCTCACACACGTGCCGACTTAACGCCTTACGTGCCGCAACTGTTGCGCGGTCTGATTTTATTATTCGCCGAGGAGGAGCGAGAGGTCCTGCAGATGGCGTGGGAGGCGCTTCAGGCTCTCACTAAAACCATGGACGCCGAAAGACAAATCCAGCATGTGGGTGATGTACGCCAAGCCGTACGCTTCGCTGCTTCCGACCTCAAGGGTGAATTGTTGCCCGGTTTTTGTCTACCTAAAGTATGTAACCACCGTCCTGTGCTGTGAGTACCTTAAATTAACAAATTCTCATTTATTACTTTCCACTCACAGGGTATCGCTCCTATTTTGCCTCTTTTCCGTGAATCAATTTTGAATGGATTGCCAGAGGATAAGGAGAACGCTGCTTTAATGTTGGGCGAAGTAATAAAGTTGACGTCGGCGCAGGCCATACAGCCGTCTGTCGTGCACATTACTGGCCCGCTCATCCGGATACTCGGGGACAGGTTCAACGCTAACGTCAAAGCCGCGGTACTTGAAACTCTAGCATTGCTGTTGTCTAAGGTATGTACATTCTTTTAACATTCTAATACTGTGATTACTTTTAGAATTTCATTTTAATATTAATTTCAATTAAATAATTATGTTAATGCCCGCATACAAAATAGTATCTGTAAATGTTATATTTGTGCATAAATAACTCTTTTATTTTGCAAAATTTTTTTTATATAAATGTATGTCAGTTTTTTTTAAATAGATAATGTACATTGTTGTAGGTGACAAACTTACTATACGTTTTTTATATTATGTTGTGACAGGTGGGAGTAATGTTGAAACAATTCCTGCCTCAATTGCAAACCACATTCCTCAAGGCTTTAAACGACGCAAATCGGCCTGTCCGGTTGAAAGCCGGCTACGCCCTCAGCCAGCTCGTGCTGATCCATACGCGTGCGGATCCTCTCTTTGTAGAGATGCACAACGGTATCAAGAACACAGATGACCCCGCCATTCGCGAAACCATGTTGCAAGCGTTACGAAGTATAATAACTGGCGGCGGTGACAAGATGAGTGAGCCACTTGCTCTTAGTATTCTAACGACGTTAACATCTCCTGCATTGTTGGCGCACCCAGAGGACCCACCCCGCGCCGCCGTCGGAGGCTGCCTGGGCGCGCTCATCCACTGCCTGCCCACAACACATCTTGATGCCGCGTTACATCACCACATCCTCAGTAGTGACACGAACGACTGGACTCTGCTACACGGCCGCAGTTGCGCCCTTTTCGTAGCTCTCAAAGAAACACCTCAACACATTTACCTAGAACAATATCAAGAGAAGATAAACAAGACCCTCCTCGGATACTTGACTAGTGACAAAATACCTGTAGTTAGCAATGGCATCCGCGGTATCGGCTATTTGATTAGGTATTTACTACAAAACGACAAACCGGTGCCACCAAATATACTCTCACAATTTGTAAGGGTAAGTAACACGTCTGTATTGTACTTGGTATACAATAAACATGGTCTCATTGAGCGTTTAACTGATATGTTATGCAGAGTATGAATCATACGAGCAACGAAGTCAAACAGCTGACGGCGCGCGTGTGCACGCTACTAGGACGTGAGGTTGAGGCGCCGCGCGTGCCAGCCGAGCTACTGCGTGCCCTCGTGCCCGCGCTCGTCAACGGCACCAAGGAAAAGAACAGTTACGTGCGCGCTAATTCCGAGATCGCGCTACGAGCGGTACTGCACCTACGCGACGGTGATAATGTCCACCAGGTATATATGCACTAGCCGCTAATGAATCTGAAAATATGGCATAAGTTAATATTAAACACATATTATGTTCTATCTTAATGACACTGAATTACAAAAAGAATGAATAATGTTATCATAAAAATCGCCTTTGAAGTTACCAAGAATCGACAACTAAAATTTCTACAGTTCATTTTTAATTCACTTCATTTATTGTTATGAATACTGGAATTGAATAATTTGCTGGAAATATGAACATAGCATTACTTTATGGATGTTGGGGTGTTTTGTTGTTTTTGTAATATCAATTGTGTTTGCTCATTCTAGAGTGTATGAAGATATTTTCAAAGGAGATTGACTATGGAATCAAGAACTCTCATACCATGTATCAAAACCACTCTTGGTTTTTTACGGTTTTATAAACCTTTCCCATTATTACTTACAGTAGTCATATGAAAATTCATACCTAGATTCTTGTTATTTAACAAAGTCCATGATAACCTAAAATATACAGTGTTCTTTGCAAAGGGTTTTTAAGAGGGTTTGACATTGTTATAGATATTTGGCACAGTGGCTAATGTACAAAAAATGTTTCAGTACCTACTTAACTATACTACTCACTACCGGCTTTATGCATTTCCTGTAAAATAATTGCAAATATTGTTGACCAGCATAATTACTTTTTCTAGTTAAATATAAGCAGGTTATTGGTACGGATTGTACTTATGATATGAACTGATATTGTTACAAATATACAACATGGTCCTGAAGTTTTCCGTTAACTTTGGCAAATGAATACTGATGATAACTATCAAAAGTTACTTGAGTTTGAGTTTGCATATTCTTACAATACTACCTACAATGAAAGCCGGTCATATCGTCATTTTAGGAAAGCATGAATTAAGCAACTTGACAGTATTATACAAAATACCCAGTTCTGCATTCCTTTGATAATTATTAAGGCATTCTTCTTGTTTAAACTATAATTTTCAAGAATTTTAATATGATCTACAAAGTCATCAAGAGGCGTGATTATATTACCCAGATAATTATAAAAATAAATAATACTTGCTTAGGTGTTATCTGTCTTATCTGTAGGCGATATCTGTCAATCCTCTCGAATCAATATTCAATCCTTTGGATAGAGATTCGTAGTGGAGAGGCAGATTCGAGGGTCAGCGGTGGGTTGCATGCTGCATGTCAATGCATGTTGCAAGCAAGCGTCTATATTACCCAGTTCTTGTCAATCACTTCAATATACTAATGTGATTTAATATAGTTTTAAAGGATAAATAAATAATAATTAAAAGTACTTTAGTTACTATCCACAAAAGGGGACACATTTGATGTTCTACGTAGCAGTATGATATGGCGCTACATTTGCCGTAGTGCAAATTACAATAGGACAAAAAGCGTGCAGATCACATGGTAAGTAGATTTGTACGCAACCGAACACGCGACGTTGTCAGCCCGTACTAGGCTGTAAATTTGGTTTTGAACTACAGGCTATTAATTTAACATTGACAGGCAGTTTAATTACTTCATAGTTACTTTTAATATTCTGCTTACAGTACAACGCACGAAACTCTGCCACTTTGAATTGCTAGCAAATGATGTATTGCGCAGGTTCAAAGCTCCTCGACTCTTCCTTTTTTTCCCCTCACGTTCCTATTTTATACTATCGCGACGCTTTCGTAACTATCTTCCCAGCAGCAGAGTTTCGTGCGTTATACTGTAATTGAACAATATCAATTTTGGGTATATTTAATCTTTAAGGCTTGAAACAACTAATAACCTCTTGTTTTTCATATCAGCAATGTGCAGCGCTGCTGGAGGAAGGCGCCCGAGAGGCTTTGGCGGACGTGGTGGCACGCGTGTTGCGTCGCGGGTTGGCGCAACCCGACGGCAAGGATGAAGAGCTAGACTGCACGCTCATCACCTGATACCGCCTCATCTTAACAACTAATTCCCTCCTCGTTCCTAATCCTATTCTCCGACACACACGCCCATCATTTATTATAATATATCTCTATAATTAATAGCCGATTATTTTATTTATCTTCGGATTCCACATTAGTACATTTAATCTTATGCTCTCGTTTATACACTTGGACCCAAATTTAGGCCCCGAGAGCTGCAATCTGATCATTTTGAAATATGTGCTGATATAATACAAGTATATCTTCTTAATTAATCTTATAATCCTATTTATTTCATTACCTTTTTTAACACTTACTTAATTAGATGGATTAAAAATGTGACTACATAAAAGTGAACTAAAGGATTGAAAAAATATGATATGGAAATCATCCTAACAAAGGAGAATGTTTCACATCACTATATAGCGATGTCCTAAATTGATAATTAATACACACATTAAAACTTTATGGTCAAACTAAACTTCAATATTACTGAATATTTGTAATACAACATATTTTGAATACAGTTATAAATTTTGATTAAACACAGGTCAATAAGAACTACACGCGGTGTTATTGTGTATTATTTTAGTAAAACAAAAATTGGTGAGCATTTATTTGTTTTGGGACGCAAAATTTCAAAAAGTCTAAAACGCATAATTCGGATTTACGCATATCAATTTTGAGATTTAGTGAGTTATTTTATGGGAGCCTTATTTTGCTATCGATTTCATTTATTTAGGGTTTATTTTTTTATTAAGCACCTAGCATAAGAGTTTAAAAATTGTTTTGGTGAGCGCTTAATCTATAGCGTTCTTAAATTATTAGGCGACAGCCGATTTTGTGAGTCTGAGCGGATCTGCCGTTGCGAAAGTGGAGAACTCATTTGAAAACTGAATGAACTAAGCGCAAGGATGGTACGCGGCGTTGGATTGTTGTAGGGCGAATTCATAAATGTATCGGAAATCTAATATCGATTCCGATGTATAGATGTATTATTATTTTTAAATGCTTGTATTTTTTCTTATTGTGAAAATGCTTGTGCAATTTTATATACTTACATATATTTATTCACAAGTGGAGCCCTTAAAATGGAATAAATAACAAATAAATGGCATAGTAGACAACGAATATAAGAAAGTTGCGGATAAGTCCTGTGGGGAGCGTTGACTTATGTACCTATATAACGCCTACTACGTCACGGTTTCTGCTATGAAATCACATGATAGACTCTATTGATTATTGTAAATTGACTCGCAAATAAAGATAAATTACATCCTTGTTTTCATAATATTGATGTAACAGGTATTGCGTTTTGTTTCAGTGAAATATGTTAATAGTAGATTAAATCTCATTTAATTTATTGACATATTTCAATGCTACATAATATTTGTATCGTTTTTAAGATAATAAAGACTCCATTTTGTGTAGCTGCAGCGGTATAGTTTAAAAAAATGACCGATACTCTGACGACGGGCGGATATGTAGATTGATAACTTGGGCATTGTGATGCTAAATTTTGTATAAACAATGTGGTCGATAATAATCAACTATAAAGATAACATGCTTAAAAGTGACCATTGAAATTGATTGTTAATGCATATATATCAAAGTATCTGATGACAAAACTAGTTAAGAAAGACTATGTTACTGACTTATTGCTAACACAGAAAAAAACATTCCCAAGAGAAAAATTACGTCATTACGAGTTATTAACAGTTTGTAATTTAAAAACGATAAAAGAAAAGTTAATTTTTTGAAATTTAGAGTCATCTATAAACAAACGATAAAATTATTCAACTCAACCCACTCGTTATTGTGTATCGAAGTGTTGGTAGGGTTTTTATTACTAAATACGAATAGAATAAAATTGATAACGGCGCATTACACTAGCGACGTCTGAGTTTTTGCTGGGACGCCCAGCAAGCTGGCCATGATTGTATATCGCATTCGCCGCAAATACGCAACGAGCTTCACCGTCCGATTCACGACTTCAATAGTTAGTAACGGAATGAATCTGATTATTAAAAATTATTAGATCTGAAACAAAATTACTTATGATGTCGTTTGAAGAATGACTATCATATAAGGTACATTAATTAAAATTAAATGTTCAAAAGAAATTTTAAACACTTGTTTATGAAATATGTTGAGTGTTACAAATAGATGCCCACACCGTAGTGTCGAAGCGCGCACGCTGTGCACCCGCGATGAACTCGCTGCGCACACGTGGCGAACATGTTCCCTAGTCACCTCGCTCGAAACGTATTCATAAACCTGTGTTATCGCAGTAACAGTGAAATGAAATTGATATCTTGAGCTATATAATGCGTATGGATGTTCAATTCATTGTATTGTGTCAACAGCTTGCGATAAACAAGATGATTTTGAAACTTTGCCAATGTAACTATAACAAAAATAAATCTTTGAAAATATGCATAAAATAAAATAGACACAACTCTACTAAATACGCGGTCAGACTGGAGCGTCAGCGCCACACGTGCCGTCAGCTGGTGACGTTGTACGTGTTTTTTTCACGCGATTGTGCGAAATTTTTATATACATATTCCAAGCCATTTTTATCAGAAATGACTACTTCAATGACTATGCTTTTTTTAGCAAAATTGTTCTAAAAAAGATTGAGTCTTGCGGAAAGATGCATGATCGAATATACCATACGACATAGAAAAGCTTGAATTTTTGCAAATAATTTGTCACTACGTTAGACCATTGATGTTTTATTGCTAATACTAACAAGAATGTATTCGTATACTATTGGACAGTACATGTGATCTTAGAAAATGCCTAAAAAACAGGGCGTCGAAATGTCGACACCATATTGTCTCTCACTTAATGAGTGAATGTTAATACACAACTTTTTAAAAATGTATGTTGTAACCTCGAGATTAAGACACAAGAACTACCCCATAAATTATTATATTTTGATTTATGTACTATCATTGTAATAAAACGATTACTGGGTGGTACTGGGGTAGAAATGGACAATTCTACTTTGGCATATGTTTGCAGTCGGAAGTATACATGTCGCAGCTAGTAAGTAAAACATAAATCTAAAGCCTCCAATTGCAAATATTTATCATATTTAATTGGATGATTTTTTTACATCTTTGTACGCGCTCGGACAGCTTGAGGAAAGTCAGTTCGGGGACCTGGTTTTCGCTGACGCTCGTCCCAAGTGTACAGGCGCTCGAGCCGCGATAGTCTAGTGGTACTCCGTTTTATTGTTTCACTCCCGCAAATCATATTATATATGGGTCATTTCGTGGGAAATTTAGTCAATTTTTTTTAACGAGACATTTTTTTCCGTTTCCAGATCGCAAATCATCGATACGTATTTTTTTTCCATACGACACTTGAAAACTTCGAAATATAATTTTTAAAAATTCTATACTGTGTAAAAAAACTTATTTTTAATGGTTAATTGCAAAAAAAAAATATCGAACGTAAAATATTCTATTTGCATTTTAATTTGCGTAAGCGTATAAGCTTTCAAAAAAACTATAGCACGTCTTACGTTTTTTTCTTTTTAACAACAATATAGTGCATTGTCATGAACAATTCATTTTTCCAAACTTGGGACTATATTTTTTTCGTTAACTTTTTGTTAAAGATTCTGAAATATACGTGTAAAATTTTGGAGTGGAGAAATGAAAACTGTAGGTAGTGTGTATTTTTTGAATCTGTCCCGAGCGTTGCAGCGAGCGAGTTAAAGCGCGCACTTCGACAGTTTTTTTTTTAAAGTTACTTAATTTAAGTATCGTAACACTGTTCTGTCGTTCTGAAAGCAACATCAAAATTCAATTTTTTCCTGAATATTTTCTTTTGCATTTGATTTTTTAGTGTCACTTGTTACATAGCGCCTACAGCAACCGCTCCACTCGCTCTATCCCTAGGCCCGCGCTATGTATAAAAGTATATCAGTCCCGCACCGGCCTGCGTTTTCATATTAATTTGACTGCGTGTTCACGCATCGACTACACACTCCGCTCCTACATTGTTTGAATGTCAAAGTGACATTTCTTCCCGCCCTTGTCCCGCCTCCGTCAGTTGTCTACGGTTTACAATTTGAAAAAGGTGAAAATGGCGTAAACAATCTTGTTACTATTCTTTTGATTAACTTTTACGCAGTCGTTTTATCGACTATAGTCAATAAAAACGTTAGTGTGTTAAAACAGAACTATAAAGTTCCGTTTTAACACACTCGTTGTGTCTCATAATAATCGTGATAAATAATTTTAATGATCAATAATGTTACATTTACATTCACTATGTAAATAATAACAAAATAATACCACACCGGAATTTAAGTTAAAATATGGTCATTTAAGGTAATTAACAAGAGAATAAATAATAAGTAAGTGAATCATTTACTTTTCATAACAAATTTTTTTTTTAAAACAATGCTATTTAAATACTTTAGCAATACAACTGATTCATTATGTGCAAGAAAAAAAAATAAAATATTCTACGTACTTAACTTTTAGATTGTGTATTTTTAAAAGGAGCTATTCCTTTACAATGGTTTAAATATCACCTTTACTTTTCAAAATCCTATCCAATGATACATTACTCAAAACAGAATGTAATGCTTTTTTATCTCTACTGCCATTTTGTACTTTTGGTCACCATTTTAGTTATATAAAAATAAACCCTAACCTACAACCTTCAAAGGATTTAGATAAAAAAATAAATATACCATTGATCAAAATCCATGCGGCCATTGCGGTGTTTCGATAGTATAAAGAATCCCACAAACTAGATATATGAAAAACATAATCCTATGATTGTTGTCCAACAGCCGAGTAATTGCTGTCATACTGCCTAGTAAAAGTGAAAAGGATACAGAAAGTATGTTAAGTCTGTCTCAAATGTTGGATCTACATTAATGACAATGGTAAAGTCTAAGCTCCTCAATTTAAAATAAAACATTGCGGAAGTGTATGCCCCATAGTCAAATGACTAAAATGTGACACAGCAAGTATTATACAAAGAATACAGTTGGATAACTCTGTACATCTACACCTACATATTACAGTAAGCAAATGCAGATAATAATAGAACTTTTATTGATAATTTCACACACTCAACCTTATATAATATCATTTTTACCATGTTTATAACTAAGTCATTATAATGCATATCTCAGTCAATTTATATTTCATTTTTATTTATGAACAGTTCTTATGTAAATAGAGGCAAAAGTACACTAGTGTTTGAAGACAATTTAGTAACAATGTCAGTGTTGAAGTTTCATTTACAAGTAAAATATCTCATGCAATATGATAAATTTAGTAGTTTTTCAAATAGTAAAACTCAATACTTGTCATTTCAATTTATTGAATGAACTTAGTCAAAAATATAGGTACTACTTAAGAATATGTCCTGTTAATAATAGTTTAGCTTTATCATGACTTAAAATTATTAGAAAAATAAAAACATTATGATAACATTAAATCTGTATGGCAAAATAACCTTTCCCATTATTCTATACCGTAAAGTTTAAGTGTGCGATCCATGCTAGTGGAAGCGATGTAGTGTGCATTGCGGCCGAAGCGCACGCCAGTGGCAGAGGCTGTATGTTCATTGAACACCTTGAGCTCCTGCCATTGGCGGCACAGGTACACGCGCACGTCGCTGCCCGCTACCGCCAAGTATGTGCCGCTCTGATCGAAGCTCACTTCCTTGATAGAATATCCTTCTTCCAACTGAATGGTTTTGAAATTTTTTAGTTTGCGCAGATCCCACAGCTTGACACAGGCGTCTTCTGCTGCAGTAGCCAGATAATAACCGTTTTCAGAGAAAGATATAGAAGTAATCGGCCCTATGTGACCAGGGAAGTTAGCTACATTGCTTTGTTCTTTCAGATCCCAAATTTTGACTTGTGAATTTTCAGTCCCAGTACCAAAGATTAGACCATCAGGATGGAATTGAGCTGTGGTAAGACTCACTGCAGAAGAATCGGTCACCTTGGTGAGAAGTGCACCGGTACGAATATCTGAGAATGCCCAATGTTGGTCTGTCGAAGTAGAAAGCACATAATCACCAGTAGGATGTAATGATAAACCTGTCACAGGTCCTTCGTGTGACCGCAAGATTACTGTTGTCTGGGACCTGCAAATAAAAATTAAGTATTGTATAATTTATAAAATATGGTACTATAATATGTTACAAATTAAGATGCAAAATTATACATACGTGGGCACATTCCACACGCGAATAGTGTGGTCAGGAGATGCGGTAATGACTGTGTCTTCGTCAGGGTGGTACAGTACCCGAGTCACTTTCTTCGTGTGACCTTTTAAGATCGCCACCACCTGGATAGATATGGTTATTTATAATTTTTCATAGTAAAATTCAAATATCATAAATGCAATTGATAAGAACCTAACCTGTTCTGTGTCTTTATTGAAGACAGTAGCATTTTTATCATTACCACCAGTGAGCAGTTTGCTATGATCGGAGGGATTGATGTCGAGTGCTAAAATACCAGGCACACTGGCAGAGTGTAAGCCAGGGTGAGACGCTAGCACAAGGAAAGCACGCAGCTGATCCGGTGTAACCAAGCCCTCTGGTACGGAGCGGCCTCGCCGTTTACGTTCTTGCGTCAGCGCTGTAGCGCGTTCTTGCAGCCGAGCCACCACCTCGGCCGACATGCCCACCGGCGTCACACCAGTACCTCCGCCAGCCGCTGCTGCTGCACCTTCCAACTAACCACAAACAATTATTTAGTTGCAGGAAAACCCAATTTATAAAATCGCTGTTACCTACATCAAATTACTTCAAAAAAGTTACTTCCTTTTATTCCAGAAATAACAATAACAATTGTTACATATGTCACTGCAAATTGCAAGATATCTTTCATACCAATTTAGAACCACAGAGATTCATTTCTTTACTATAAGAAATAAGCATGTTTTTTTTTAATTTTTAAATATAAAATAACATTTGTTCAATCTGAATCATGATAATCTATAACCCATATCTATGGTTTCAAATTAGATTTTTATCAATTTTTTACAAAAACCAGCACCGTCAGTCAAAGCTCGTAATCGACTGGCAGCTAAAATAAACCATTTTGAAAATAGGTTTATTTTTTTTGTAGACATTTTTTTATTGCTAAGACATATCTATAAACATGTTGTGACTAGAGATATATATATGTTGGAATTAGAAAATAATAGTTAAACATATTTTATCTAATCCGGCCAAGTTCTGGATTAACACACATAATATTTAAATTTCATTTAAACAAAAGACAAATTTGAGAGCATAGCTGACCATTACCTTTCCAGAACTATGGCTTTTTGTAACATGTGAAAAGTCTATTGTGTATAAAAGTGGGCTATGATCCTGAATTAGAGGATTAAAATTTATGAATAAGATACAATTTCTAGTTAGGTACTGATAAAATTTTGACTTTGACACTAATCAAATTTTATTTAATGCAATAATGTAAAACAACAATTTTTATGTATACTTTTTGGAGGGTGTAATTGTATTAAAGTTTAATGAAATCAAATCTAAAATCATTATTATAAGTTATAAATTATGATTATATTGAACAAGAATTTAATGTTTTTTTTTTATTATTATTATTTCAATAATGGACTGTATTGCTCCATCTTAATAATTATTTTTAATGCTTGCATTGATTGTGATGTGTTCCTGGATCTGATAAAACAAAACAAAATTATTTCATTACTCCCATTTATCTGAAATGATCGTGACGGCGGCCAGTTTCAATAACAAAAATTTGGCATAAACCGAAGTCCCCTGCTTTATCGGACTCTTAAAACGCACCAGTGTACTGATTAGCAATAGACTGCCAACAAATTTAAACAAACACTAGCAAATGCGTGGCTTCAGGCACAGATAAGTTGAAACTTGTCAAATGGCAGTCCAACTAGCCAGCGTAGCTCGCAGTTGGCTGCGGTACGCGTGGCGCGATGCGTCAGACAGCGCCAATGTGAGCCACATAATCTACGTGGTTGATAAAGTGTACATATATGAAGAGGTGTCACATGCAAATAAGGACGCGATGTTGTTCGATGGGTGGGGGTGGGTGCATACGTTAGGCTGTTTAACACCTATTAGATGTTGGCTTTTAATGTATTTTAAAATTGTGAACAAAAAGAAATCAGAAAAATTTGTTTGGATGAAGCAGCTTTCGGATAAACACAATTCAGATAAATGGGAGTTTACTGTATTTAAAAAAATAGTATTTCTGACCCTGGAAACTTTATACCAATATTATACTGCTAACACTAAATAGAATTTTTGAAAAGTTCATCTTAAATCAATTATTGCACTATTTTTATAACGATAATTTGATGAACAATAAACAGTTTGGATTCACAAAAGATCGCTCAATAATCAAAGCCGGTGTTGAGATTTTTAATAACTGGGAGAATTCATGGAATGCACCAGGTGTTTTCGATGACTTATTCAAAGCATTTAACTTAACTGTATTCATCATGACACATTGATCAGGAAACTACATTATTAAGGTGTAATGGGTCAATATGGTGGGAGATGTCATCAATGGTGAGAGGTCATCGGAATCAGTAGTCAATATGGGTATACCACAGAGTTCAGTTCTTGGCCCACTTCTATTTCTATCTAGTAATGATTTATCATATCTTGGTACGAGTGGACATGGGATTGTATAGTTTGCTGATGATACTTTTTTACTTTTTTGAGATTAATAGCCGGTAACAAGCTTATGACAAAGTAAACAGTACCATCTCTAATATAGTTAAGTGGTAAAATATTAATTATCTTAATCACAATGAGAAGAAAATAAAAATTATTATATTTTCCTTATATGCTAAATTGATTGGTACAAAACGAAATACTAAATATTGTGAATACAACCTTATGTCTCAATCTCACAAGAATTATAATCAGTAAGTCCCTAATTCAGTGACTTACTGATGAAATCACCATGAGACTAGTATATGTTAGTTCCTTTTATATTTTCTTAACATATAAATTTTTATTATAGAGTCATGCAGTTGATACTAACACAATTTTGTGTTGAAGAAGCTATTAATGCCATTTATAATTTGAGACCAAAAGAAAAAACCTTTAAGAAAACAATATTTTAAGTGTATTCCACAATACATATATGAAAATCTGATATATGTTAAAAGAAAAATAGAATTATTCTAAAAAATGAGAGACATTCACAACATTAACACTGTACCTAAGAATGATCTTCTTGCTCTTAAAACACAACAGCATAGTTAGCAAATTGTTTGAGGGGCAATGTATGAACACTTATAATAAGATCCCAGTTGAAATTCACAATTTGCCATTTTATGAATTTAGATATACATATATATTAAACATTTCGTTAAAAAAAGGTACATGGCAAGGACTATTTTATGATGTCTGATTATGTAAAAAAAAAGGGAATGAACTGCTCAGCTATCGGGTTGTTTAAGTGTTGCATTTATTTTATTAGTCATTCAACATTTTGTCTCCAAAATAAAAAAAAACAACCTTGTACTTTCTTGCCAATTCATCTCAATGTGAATCAGCATTTGGAATGGGTGCTAATATTGATATTGAAAAGAATTAATTAATGACATATTTCAAATATTATTCCATTACATTTGAAATATGTGATTATGAAAGATAGACATTTATGATTTGATTTTTTCAACAATCTATTTACATTTGATGTGAAAAGCACTAACCGGCTGTGGCTGGGGTTGTGGCGTGGCGAGGCCGGCCTGCGGCTTGAGTGTGGCGAGTGCCTCACGCGCTGCGGTTACTTCCTTGGTGAGACGCGCAATCACGCGACACGCCGCATCATGTTGGTACAGTGCATGGCTCAATTCCTATTATAATATTCGCTGTGTCATTATGCTTTCCAAACAATGTACATCTCAATTTATTACACATAATTATAATTAATTTGTTGATGTGTATAACAATACAAGTATAAGATATTACCAACTTAAACCTTTTCAAAGCTATCTAGGCATTTCAGAAATTAACCATGTGTCAACTGAGTATTAGGGTTTTAACAAGATAAACATTGAATGACAGGCATATTAATGTACATATGAAAAGGTTTGTTTCGAAAATCTGGCAAATGGAAACAATTATATGAAATCATCTTTAATAGAATTAAAATAAAAATTTAAAATTATTTTCAATTTTAAAACTGACACCATGCACATATTATCGGATTGACATAGAAATATTTTTCTATGTATCTTTACAGCACTGAAGGTACCAAATGCAAGTTTCCATAAACAAAAATTCAGCAGTCATACAATTTAGTTTTGTTGTTGCGTTTTGGTTTAAAGGTCGACTGATCATGTACAAATATAGCTATTATATTTTAAAGGACAGTGTGTAGTAATACAGTAGGAAATTATGCAATGTTAAAGATGTGTGTGCTGTTCTGCACAATGGTGGTCCATGTAAATAGTAATTATTTTTATCAAAACTAACTTTATGAACTGCTTTATGCATAAATAGTTTACTTGTGCAATTAAACATATTTGACATTTTTTACAACTCCACAAAATTTTAACAAAATTGTACAGTCATTTTTAAATGTCGTGTTTAATTTGAGTTTTCATAAGTAATACAAGTACTATTTTTTAAAAGACGATCGCTTGAAGAATTGAAGACAAATTTATCTATAAAAACACACCAAACACATATTAAACAGAGAATTTATTTTTGTTATTTCACAAATGAACTATTACTGTTGTTAAACTACAATGTCTTATCTTCACCATAATATTGTGTATACGATTTCTTGAGTATACCAATATGGCATGGTAGATAGATACAAATGAATTTTGAATTCAGTTATAACTAAAGCAGACTGGACATAAACCTGTCGCGCAGTCTGCAGTTGTTGACGTTGTGTGAAAGCATGTAGCATCAGCGCATCCCACTCATCTTGCATGCTTTTCAATATTGCAGGGATAGATGTCGCACTAGGAGGCTTCGGCTTCACTATAGCAGGAGCTAAAAGTTTCGATGTCAAATATTAATGCATGCACTAATGTAAACATAAAATGTTGAAATAACATTAAATAATGAGACTAGCTTTTAATTTCAATTAAATCTTCCACGCGTAATTCCTTTCCGCTGATAGGGTCGACTCCATTTTCTATAATATATTTCTCGATTATCCGTTTTTCGAAGACGGCTCCAGAGGACGGCGACACGACCGGAATCTCAGGTACTTCATTCGAAACTGTATACAATTTAGGTTAGGTTTTAAAATAACAACAAAAAATGTACCATTTAACTGAAATAATTAGTATTTAAAATGTCAGGATGGACTTGCACAGTTTACATAAAATAAAATAAAGATACGAATAAAGGCAAACGAAAAGAAAAAAGCGGCAAAAGAATTACAGAAGATATACGTACTTGCACAGCAAAGAGCCATGTTCTCTCGATCCAAGCTAAAGTTCTAAACTTAGAGTATGAAATTCTTAGCAATTTTGTTAAACTTTTCGCATTACTCTAACCAAATTATTTTTATATACCTACAACCACCAAACACCTCTTAAAATGTGACAGTTTTAAATCAACTTTAATGATCTGAATACTAGACTGATAGGAATACATTATTTAATAATTTTTATTAAGCAATATTTATTGACAAGCTGATTTATCCCAGTAAAAATAAACTATAAACTCATAAAAAAATCAATTCAATTAAAGGTTTTGTAAATTATTGTAGGTAAAGTAAAAATTACCAAAATTTAAGTACAAAAAACAAGTACGTTAAATAAAAAAATATTTTCATATAAAAGTTTGCCAAAATCATAAAAGAGCTGAAAATGTATAATGAAGGCAGTGTCCATTATTCTTTTTTTCTGTGTCCATTATGCTATTTTTAAGGAATTAAATAAAATATAAAAGTAATTAACTTAAGCGGTGAACCGCGATCCTACATTTAGTTTAAGGTCTACATTTGTTGTTACTTATTGAATCAATATACATGACTGTAGTTTTCTTCTATTTAGATATAATATTTTAAGAGCTTTTGATAAAACAAAAAAAAATTAATATTTTGTTTTTTATCTCAACTAACAATTATACACGAGATATAAAGAATATTATATAACTATATGAATACTGGCAAAATATAAAAATATATTTCATAAATAGAAAATGTTTAATTTATAAGTATTTCATTTAATATAAAATATTTATGTAACTGTTGCAATAAAACAAGTTATTAACAGAATTAAAAATCGATGACAGTTCAAATGAGAAACACAATTGTTCATAAGTATAACATACTTAGTTTTCGATTTAGGAACAAATTAATCGTGTATAAGCTTACATAATAAAATAACAGTTAGCATTTATGATTTACAAGACAAACACTCAAAATAGGATTTCTTTTTTATTATATAGAAAGCGTACTTTTTTCTTCTTAGCTTTTAAGGATAGTATTTTTAAATTTCTCTCTATAAATAGCGAACAAAACAATTCATCATTTATTACGTTAAGACAAATTATTATTTATTAATTAACTATCATTATTCTACAATTCCACTCGCACATTTTTGTGGTACACATTATAAAAAAATTCGTATCTCTAAATTTTAAATTTAACTTAGAAACTCAAAGTCTAGTCTAGATATGTAATTTATTATTAATATACCATTTCATGTACAAATATTTCAAAAAATACTAAGTAACAGTGTGAAATACTTTATCAATATATAGAACATAAATATTTTATTAACACTATCTGTTGGCAATCATAGAACTATTAAGGCGTATATCGATGAGTAATCATAGATGTATAATAAAGAGAGGACTGTTGCGTACTATTTGGATGGTGAAAAATGGCTCAAAGTGTACATTTTCTCTGTCTTCCATTTTATGACACCATTTTATAATGTCAAAGAAAAAAAAGCGAAGGAACATTATTTGTCATCTTATATTTCAACCGAAACACCATAACATAAGGTTCATTTTTAAATGCAAAAGGAACAAATAACGATCATTGTGTTATTGAAAGACTATAAGTCATATTTTTTACAATTTACACATGCCGTTCTAAAACAAGTTATCAGTGGAGTGGTTTAATATGAATATCAATTTTTATTATTGTCTTTTGGTTGAATGTATGAAAAGAATCATAAAATATTTTTCTTCAGAATAAACCTTAATATAGTAATCACCTAAGATTAAAATTATAATGAGTCTTTAATTTCATAACATTGGTGAAATGTAACAAAAGAACTTGATAATTTCTAAAGTGTATAAATTATAGTATTATAAAATTTTCTTTATATTTATTTAATAGAATAAGATGGCAATTCATTAAACATTACCATATTTTTGATAAATAATACTTGTATATAATTTGTTAAAAAACAAATTCAAATATAATAAAAATATATATATTTTTTGTTTAGGTTTAATTTATTGTATGATTTCTTTTTAGAAATCATACAATATTTAACAATAGAAATCTCTACCGTCAACGGTCCAAAGCCCGCTCCGGGCCTCGGACCGCCGCGCGTACAAAGGCTGCTTTATATTTCTTTTTTTAAATTGTGTGTAGCCGCTTGAGTTTGTTTGACGCTCGGAATTTAGGAATGAAGCAACAATTTTACACTGTAGTTTATAAGCTGTGGCATTACTGACCTGTGTATTATTCATTCTCTTTTTATTCTCTTTTGTGGTTTTGTATCGGGAAAAAGCGTATAGTGTAGTTTATCAATAAAATGCTTTTAAAAGCTTATTAAAGTTGAAAGAAGTATTTAATATGAAATCTTAAATATATATTTTTGTTCGTTAAAAACATTTTTAGTTAATTCGAATTTTTTCAGGTAAAATTTCGATCGACAAACTAAGCTCGGAAAACCGTTACTATTTCGGTTAAATTCCCTTTATTTATTATGAAAACGGTGTGAAACTTTATAAACGTTGACTTTATATTAATATTTGATTAATTTTAGATATATAAAAGTATTTCAACATTGAATATTCGTCTAACCTTGTCACAGGGCATACCTATACTAAACGCGTCACGAATTTCGGAAATTTTCGATTTTTAATAGAGCTGTATTTAAAAAAAATTCTATGTAAAGTTTATTGTTTTCAAAGTTTTTTTTGTAGAATAGTTATTCTATTTTATATGTAATGCCTTAAATTTGCACATATATGAATACATTTCATTGTATAAATTTAAGTTTAAGACTATATTTCAACTAATCTCAGTTTTTAATTTTTAATCACAAAGCAAACAACAAAAATATACAATTCTTTATATTTTTGTATAGTCTATTTAGGGGCTCCAAAGGCGCAAGCAATAAATCACTCTCTTTGAAACAAACTCGCCATGAAAACAGGCTTAACAAAAAAACGCTCTACCTGAGCGCGGTGGTCCGACGCCTTGCGATGTAATGTCTCCCTTGAAAAAAAACGTATGGCATGTTGATGTTTTATTAAATATTATTGCAAAATAGTTAATAAGGAATAAATGAAATACAAATTAGAACAACAATGTGATTTTATTTCTTTGTATTTGAGCAAAGTCTTGGAAGGTACAGCTCTCTAAGTCTAACATTTCGTTCCTTCTTACTGGACACCGTTTTCAATTAGTTTTCTTTTTTTCGAGTTAGCAAATTTTATCTACATTCCTAAAACGTATAACAACTATAGAGTACTAATTCAAACTATGCGCAAAATGAAATCGTTTGCCGTACCGTCGCACGGCGCAAGCGCGCGAAAATGATGGACCGTTGACGTAGGTGACCCGGTATGTACCGAAACCGTCAACGGACCTTTGAGTGGAGTGACCAAATAATATGGCAAAGTAAAAAATACGGGACCGATGTTACTTAGGTCCATTTCTTTTAGGTTTTTGATGCCACTTTATATGAAGAAATACAAAATACTCATCGAATACTTATTATAATAAGTGATTATGCACTTATTACAAACAAACTAAATTTTTCTTATCGAAAATAAGAAATACCATCATTTTTTTAGCTTTTAAACTGTTATTTTTACATTTTTTAACAAAACACTGACGTCACAACGGAAGGTACGACGGAACCACACCGAATGCAATGAGTATTAAACTATTTAGCACTCATTTCATCACATTCATTAGTACTCGTTTACTGCGGCCGTTTTTGAGCGCGGGACTGTTTATCTTTTCTTTTTTATAGATCAATACGTATGCTTTATCTATTGTTACTAAGGCTATCTATTAGAAAGTTATAGAGTTAATATTGATGTGTTATATTTCTAGAATTTTTATTTACAATTTTTTTTAGACGTTTTTTGATTATAAATAAATAGGCAGTAATTGTATGTGAAGTTTAATGCCTGACAATTTTTTTTTCACTTTCAACTGAAATATTATTGTACTTTAAATTCAATTAAGTGGCCGAGATATAGGAAAGTTTTCCAATAACTTTTTCTTAAAGTTATACTTCTTTTAGCATGTTATGAAAAAAAAATATAAATGAAATTTTATTGGGGTGACACGAAAACTACAGTATGAAGTTGCTAGCAAGCAATTTAGGGAACAACTTCAGACCACTAATAACTGGTGTGCTAATTCACTCAGTACTGGAAGATGCTACGGCAGTGGACATGATTTAAAAATAATGTTAACATATTCCAATTTCTTAATAAATAATTGTTATAATTCCAAATAAAAAGATGTAAGTAATATTACATGTTGTATAAGAAAAGAAATACTGTTTTAACTACTTTTTCAAATTTTAATTAAATTTTATCAACCATATTGAATATTCCACTTCAGTCCTTTTATTGCATTTAATTATTTGTAAGCAATTAAAAACGATTTTTCATTTGTTTTGCACACAAACAGCCCGTAACAGTAAGAAGTTCCAGAAACGAGAGTTCATGATCTTTCTGGCAGAACTAGTCTCAAATTTCTGAGGGGTTGGAAATGATGGTCTCTTCTAAGTCATATACCATAATTTTATTTCTAGGTAATGGTGAAGGCATGTATACATCCACAATTATAAATCGAGCCAAAAACTATCTGGAACTTGTAACAATTCTAAAAAACTAGAGAAATGTTCATCCTGGTTCTATTTTTATGCATCAGTGAACATTTTGGGAAACCAGCAGATCCTTTTTTTATTCTCAAGTTTTCTTATAAAATGCTATGCACAAAAAATCTACTTCTTTGGCTATAAAACATACTGTGAGACGACAATCTGCTAAAACATTTTTTTGATATTTTTAACTACATTTTATTAGGAGTCGAGAGGATTTTTGGTAATGTTTTTCCACGTTTAAATTTGGCGCACCATAGTCCAATAAATAGGTCTTCAAATTGAAATTTGAGATAAAAACTACAATTTTTGATACAAGTTACTTTGAAAGATATAAAAACAACTTTTTTTTTTAATCATCCCTGAGAAACCAACAATAAATATATATTTTTTAATTATAGGAAAACTAAGAAATAGAAAAAAAACTTGAAAAATGTAGAGTAACAAATTTTATAAAAACATTATATCTACTTTTTTCGCTATCATCAAAATGATTCTAATAAATTTGAAGATTAGCATATTCAAATAGACACAAGAGACATATAAAGTCCTATTGTATTGTATTATACTCGCATTTTTGGGGGGTTTTAAAGGGGAGGCACACAACAGTTCTACAGTTTTATTATATGTATATAGTTTACTTTAATTCTCTGAAATTAAATGATATGTATTATAAAGGTAATAAATAAACATAATTTCCTCCTTACTTTTTATTAAGTCATATAGCAACAGACTTAAATGCCATACAATTATGGCACCATAATACTTACCCAAGTTTATGTAAAAATATTACATATTTCGTACATTTATTACAAGGACCACACAATAAATTTAGAAACTTTTTTTTTGTGTAGCCAATATAAAACCTTAGTTTATGTACAAATTCTTATTTAATTCTTTAGAACATTGTAACACAAACTTGTAAAATGTTGTGTAAAAATATATATACATTGTCATCATTCTTATCTAATGTTTTAAAATTTGATTTAGTCACAAGGGATCATAAATCAATGCAAAGATGTGTGGGTTATAACTTTTTGAAATAATATTAAGAAAATCATGACCTAAAGAACAATTAAGGTTCAATTTTTATATAGTTAAAATAGTGCATTTTGTCAAAAAATTTAATAATTACATGAACACCCATCACTGACCTAAAATCTAATTATGCTAAATTGCACTATGTTTGTAACTAAAATCAAATAGAATTAGTTAACACTTTGGTTTACATATATAGGTAAAAATAAATTTTCATGTAAGGAAAGAAATATATCATGTAAAATTTGTAAAATGTTACAAACATGATTTGTAGCATAAATTTTTTAGAATTCTTTCTTTTATAACATGTTATGTAGTTAAGATATATTTTTTTATACATATACAATTTCATGATATTTGTGTTTAATGAGAAATTAATATTATTGAATGTTCTTCAAAAAACACTGCAATATTAAAATTCACCAATGCTTCTTTAGTTTGTACAGTATAACGCAAGAAACTGACGCTCTGAATTGGCTGCGAATGATATACTGCGCAGGTATTACGCTCATGGCCCTTCTTCTCCTCTGCGTTCCTATTTCATGGAATTGCGACGCTTTTGTGATGACTTCATAGCGGCAAAGTTTCGTGCATTATACTGTAGTTGTCCAATTAACAGTACATGTTCTGAGACAAAAGATGGCAATATTTTTTTAACCATCTGCTTATTACAATGTTCACACATTTCTCAAAATATTACATGCAATCAATTTGAATGCCATAAACAAATTACAAACAGGATATCGCAAATTAACAAACATAATAATGTCACTCCTTTGAAATCATACTTATTTGTATCAGTATTTTCATTAAACAATAAAAAGGACATTAAAACCAAAAACAAAATTATTATTCTTTTGAACTTATTTAAATAGGTACAGTTCTTTTATTAAACAACTAAAAGGGGCATCAAAATATTGATGTACTTATGCAATACAATTGACAATGTAATGCTACATAAAACATTATACAGAATATATTAAAATCTCGATTACACTAACAAAATCGGTCTATTCTCACATACTGAAGACATACACATTTCACTTTTTGAGCATTTTGTGCACTAACCATAGCCTCAACTAAATAAAAATCATCATAATTGATGTTCATCAACATGACTAGTAGCGACATCAGTCCATTGACACTGCTCAAATTAACACTAAATATTCAATATTTAAAAGATAAAATTGTCACAAATACTTGAAGAAATGAGTCTTTGTTAACATATAACAAAACATATAATGTCACCGAATAATTTACCACACTAAAGAAAAATATATTAAGTTTGGCAAGCACGAGTTAGAAGGCATAAAGTCATGTTCTGCAGTTTTGTCTGAGCTGACGTATCGCTGCGTAGATTTTGATGGCGGGGCCTAGGCGTAACTTGAGGCAATCGACAAGCTCGTCACAGGACGCGGTGAGGAGGTCGACGCCCGTGAGCTGTGCTGCGGCCGCCGCGCGTCCCGCCGTCGCACCCGCCACCGCAGTGATCAACATGCACACTTCACTCTGAAAATATATTTTACTGTTTTTTGTTTTGTATATATTGCAATTAAGATATCTTTGTATGAAAAAAATGCAGAAATTCAGAAAAATATCGTGTGTTTAATATATAAAATTTTAAGCACCACCCATTGACAGGTATTTATGTTTCTCTGAGAACAATCTTAGAGATAAATCAACATTTTAGTGACATTGCACTTATCAGAAAAACTTTTGTTAACAATAAACATTCACTTATTTGAAAGCAAGATAACTGTGACAACATGATGATACAGCACATCCTTCATTACGTATTATATTATTATGTTAAACTACCCTAAAGGCAGGTTGGACCAAAAGAAAAATAAATATTACACTTAACATGTGACAAATTTTCCATATCTTTCTTATACTTTAATTCTGGAATAAGCATTTTACAGAAAGTTGTACCAGAATATACAAATGATAATTTTAAAAGTAAACAAAATTTGATACGTATTTTTATAGACTATCTGTCAAATTTGTATCACAGTATTACTAAATATATATCTTTTGTTTTTTATGGGTGTTTTCTTTCCGTATTATGTCAATCTTAGAACTCCAATAGGGATATTGTATTGTAATATTAATCACGAATAAATTCAAATTCACCTGGGACCATTTCGTGGGTTGTGCAGGAAGTCTTAACGCATCTATATGATGCTGTAACCGCGGTGCGGGCCCCATCGCGCAGTCAGCGGCGCGCGGCGAATATTCTCTCAATACACCAGATTCGATTTGTCCTAGATCCGATTTATGATTCCGGTCGGGTAGTGATTCTAATCTATCAGGACGTTCCGTACGATCGCTTCGCCACCGCTTGCTGCTGCTACTGGTTACCGAATCCTCGTCTGAACCCTGCTAAACATAATCATCATAACCATATTTAATTAGATGTCTTACAGTAAAATATTCGTATTTGATTGCCTTTTATACTGAAAGAAATAAGATTCACAAAATTAGTACTTAATATAGGGAGGAATTAAAAATATCCCAATAAAAATATAAATCACGCAAACAACGTGGGTAGTGTGTGAACGAATTTGCAACAACGCCGCTCTCATCATGTAATGGACTATGACCGCTTTTCGTTGTATATAAAAAAGGTGATAAGAGCTGTGAATCTAGAATAAAAAGCAAGAAAGATAAGCCAAGAGAAAAAGTGAAAAAAAATTTTTTCTTTAAGTGAATAAGGCATAGGGGAGCTCTTTTCATGTGTCCACATGAACCTTGACGAGTTACGACGAGTTGGCACAGTACCTACATCGGTCCAAACAGAAGAACTTGCGTACTGAGCATGCGTCCTAGACAAGATCCAATGATATACTGCACGTTCTGTCAAAAGGTTCAATCTATCTCAAGGAACAAGCAAAACTGAGATGGGCATCCGTGTCTGTATTGTGAGGCAGAGCTTAATAAACAATGCAAAAGATTGGCCAATTTTCTTATCTTTTTCGAAAATGTAATATAATGAATAGATCTAGCATTTATAATAAAGAATGGTACGTTTATAATCCAACGAGTAACTAGAGTTTATTCCATTGGCCTAAATTTGAAAATATATTTGTTCTTTTATACTAAATATTTTTCCAGTAGCATTTCTTTTGTCAAAATTATTTTCTCAATAAAACATGTAGTATGACTAGTTTAAAATTTTATAGAGTGCTTTTATTGTCTCCAATCAAGAGGCCTAAAGATTGAGTGTTACCCGTCACAAATACCATATACCTGATAGATTTAAAATCAAGACTCGTAAAGATATAACTGGCAATGTATAAGTACATTAAATGATTAGTAATAATGGTTAAATAACATAATAGTTTAACTTATCTGTACTAAAAATAAAACATATATAAATTAGCAATAGAAGCAAAGTATTTGTGTCAAGTATAAGTGAATAGTTATGCGGAGGGGTCAACATCACAAATTGTAGGCTATATGTAGAATCTAATCAGCTATATGTAAAAAAAAGTGGCCAAGAGCATGACGGACCATGCTCATTATAGGGTAGCATAGCCATTATCATAAAGAAATGCAATAGAGATGAAAAAGATTGCATTGTTACACTTTTTTTTATGTTTCCCGCGCACATAATAAGTATAAGCATTTTAGTCATCCACAACTAGAGAAACAAGTAGGTATGTTGACTATTACTATTGAAATAATGTAAACTATAAAGCACCAGCAAGTGAGCATATCTTCATGGCACTTACATCGATTTGCTGAGAAGCGCAGTTTTTCAGCAATAACTCAAAAATTGTATATAAGAACATGTTCAAAATAATTTTCGTTAAAAGTATTTATTTAGCGTTACCTTGATAATCTTTTTTGGACATATGGTTTAAAAAATAAAGAGGGGGCACAATTTATGTTATTTCCAGAAATATTCACTTAATCAAAAAAATTGCTTAGAATCTTAAAAAGCTTTTAAAAGGACTGCTAAAATATGTGGCATATGTTGATGGTTGCTGAAAAAATATTTTTTCAGTATAGAGCGCCCCACCTAGAAATATTTATTTTTGTCATTCAACTACCAAACTAAGTAGCTGCTTATACAAGACACCTATACTATAAATGTCATCAATATACATCTTGCAGTTTTTAGTAAAATGCCTGTGACATATGGACAAACAGATATGATGAAACTATAAGGGTTCCATTTTTCATATTATATGACTCAGAACCCTAAAAATTGATAGTAGGAACAAACAAAAAAAGAAAAATAAAATATAATAAATAAAGAAACCTATTAAATCACATTTTCAAGATTGAGCAAAAATATAAAAAAAGAAAATAAAATAATAGTTATTTTTTAAACTGCCTACAATTTTTATTCTTCTATGGCTATCATCAAAATCTAGCAAAGATTAATTATGAAATAGAAAAAAATTATAAATATTAATTAATTACAAATATTTTTTAAGTAAATTTTATACATATATGCCCATGGTTTCGCTCACACACTCGTACACGCACACCTATATAACACTCACACGAACGCACGCACGCACGCACACCCACCCACACGCACGTGTACACACACAACCTAGAACCTACAGATTCATATAGTAGTATAAGACTAATGTTAAGTGCAGTAGAACACACAAAACTTTGCCGCTGTGTAGTTAGTCACAAAAGCGCTGCAATGGTGTCAAATAGGAACGCGGGGGACAAAAAAGGGTCAGGAAGCACTTAATCTGCGCACTGCTTCATTTGCAGGCAATTAAAAGAGATAGAGTTTTGTGCGTTGTACTGTACTTCATTCTCTTTTCAAATATTAAATTTATGTGCCCACACCTCTTATCGTACTTGTAGCTACATAACATACTACATACGTACTACGCAATATGTTCAATTCACATTTTTAATGACAATATTAGTTAAGGAGGATGAACTTGTAAAAATATAAGACACTTACTGCGTTTGGGGCATTAGGAATTAAGCTGATCGATTGCATTATTATATTATACATTAAATAAATAGTTCATTGCTAAAATATAGTCATTACTTACCGGATCTATTTTCGAAGCCTCTTCAACACGTTTATGCTTAGGAGGTCTACCCCGCGTCGACCTATAAAATATACAATTCAATGTAAGTAACAAAATAATATCCTAATATACTATTTTAATGTCTCCATTTAAATATTAAGTAATTTTTATTTCAAGATTTGCTAGAAAATTTATTTTTAGTTGATTTATGGGTAATTATATAATTTAAATGGTTAGAAGTTCTTATAATTGTTGTTTCATAAGCAAACAGTTACTTGGTAAAGAACTATGTCATTGAGCGAAAAATATTACATACGATAATATCACTTAATAATAATAAATAAGAGACAATTGTATGTTATTTATTATTATTAAGTGGAAATATACTATTACTGACTATATTGGTTCGAAAAATAATTAGGAAGTTAGAGTCAAAAATAGATGATAATTGTTAACAATAAACAATGTAAACAACATAGATGATAATTGTTAACAATAAACAATGTAAACAAGTAACTCACTTCTCTCTTACAGTGTCACTAGTTGGTGTGCTGGAGTCTGGTTTACTCACACGCCCGTGAACCCTGTGAAATACAATAGAACATAAAAAATGATAAAAATACTCCAACATACATATATTAATACCTATATAGCTATTACAATCACCTAATTAAAATATATATTTCATGATCAATTGTATACAATATATTCTAAAATAAACCTTGCTATATAATAAATTCATGTAATTAGATTTAAGAGCCATGGGGAAAAACAGTGTATTACTTATTTCCTTAAGTAAGATAATGATGTAATTTAATTGAAGTATCATTATATGGTGCTCGGAGCAAAGGTTTCTGACGAATATGAGTTCGAATCATGACCATAGGCAAATTCACCAAAGAATTTTTAAGTCAAATCAAAAATCACTTATTTCAATGCTTCGGAAAACAGGTTAAGCCGTCGATTCCGGATTATGTCATTGAATCTACATGAAATACTAAGATTTAAGTCTCTCAACCTGAAATAAATACTTATGAGAGAGCAAGACTAAGCAATGGAATGATTAAAACCACACAAATATAAACAAGATACAAGACAATTATAACATAATAAAAAAATCAACCAACCAATGGGAGTTGCCCATCATGCATTCCGGAATATTAATAAACAAAAAAGTACACTGTAGAATAAAGAGTGGAAATGTAGAGTAGAATAATTATTAATGTTCAAACACAGGATAAACTATCTCTTGTTATAACATAAGTGAGTATCAAATACCAATTAAATGGATCAATACTTATTATAAATGTTACATTTTAAGTGTCATGATAGAGTATTAAAAAAAATTCTCAAAATTTAAACAGAGACGTACTCTGTTCTTAATATATGTATCGTTTGTCACGTTTCAAGGTAGCGCACAGGAGCAGATCCAGCCTTTGAGTCAGGGAGAGGTCACACATTCGAGGTTCAGTCAAGACTGGCTCTAATTTCATTAAACAGTAAAACAAAGGCTCAAACCGAGGGGCATCATGACCCCCATGACCCTCCCCTTGGATCCACCATTGGTAGCACAACTTACAGTCAACATATAATCAGCTGTTTGTGAGGTAAAGGTCTGCTATCGACAGACATATATTGAACATTGGTTCATAGTTCGATATTGGTACCTTTAGATTGGGATCTTAAAATAATAAAAACAACAATTCATCACTTGATTTAAACGAATTGTGTTTACTTGTATATAACTATTGTAATAAAATATATTGTTGCTAGAAAGCTAAAAGTAAAATTACAAAATAATTCCCCTGTATAAAAATATCCAGGAATAGAATTCTGTAAGCTTAAGCAACCCCTTTCGCATCTTCACTTTCCCCTCTGTCGGCGCTTCTCATGCAATTTCCGAGAATCAATAAATATTCTTTGTTTATGTCAGATATGACATGTTTACGAGTTTGTTATTCTAGATAATTTATTGATTCATTTATATTTCAAGAATATTCTGGATGGTCAGTCGACGAGTATAAATAGAGAAGAGCGAGCGTGGACGAGTTGAATTTTCTTTCTGTGATCAATGCGTTCTTAGCAACCAACAACAAGCGTTCAACTGATTCTGCAGAGATTTTTTGTGACTCTGGATTTCTACATATACACCTTCTGCATTTAAATGTGTTTCCTTTCATCTAATCCAATCATTACTTTACAGTCTTTGGGAGATAACAATATGATAACCTTTTAGTGCGGGGCAAGGCATGTGCTGCCGGAGCGGCACAGGGCTGCAGACGGTCGCGCGGTGTCGGAGGGGGTGCACGGTATGGACAGGTGGTGGCGGCTGCATGCGCCTTGTGTGCGCCGCCCACTGCAGAGCCCAGCCCACGGCAGCCGCCCACACCGCATGGTCCCGCTGTCGCTGCTTCTTCAGGCGCTGTACACCACCGTTTCATTTATACTATACCTTTCACAAGCAGTGTGAATTCATAGGCAATTACAAAAGATTTATGTAGAAAACAATGCTGAAAAATCTAAAATATATATCTTTAAATTTGCCAAATGTCATCCCTGGTATTCGAGGCAAAAAGTATTAATGATATTTGAATATAATATTATACGTCTACCTATTTAAAGACTTTGTCAAGTCATCTATTGAGGTATTAGTTAATTATGGTCATTAAATAATCACTTGTTTGTGTATACTGTTCCTCATTAATTTAAACTTTCATTATCTATTAGTTGTAATGCCATGAAAGGTAACAGATATTCCTCAAATTCATGGAATATAATATAACATTAATTATAAGTTATGATCCTTAAGAGTAATTTGTAATACACCCAATAAAAAACATAAAATAAAATTTTAACATAATGATTTACAAATATGCATTGTAAGTCAAAAAAAATCTGATATCAATCAATAATATTTCTACATTGTTCTCTAAGTATGTCAATAACCTAGCCAATTTCATAATCCTAATTATTCATGAAATGTATAAAACAATAATCTGCTGGCCTCTTAAACTCTTTTAACTAGTTTTTTATTTTCCCCACATGAAAATAAATTTTTCGAAAATTAGGAAGTTATGGCGATTTTGGAAAATCGTCTTTTCATCAGATCTTGATGTTTTAGGGTTCTAGGAATCTATTTTGACCATTTTCCAAGTGGTGTGTGTGAATATGTGTGTGTGCATATATGAACTTCTCATAAATTTTGAACGGATTAACCGATCGGAAGATGGTTTGCGGCATTCAATAGGGGTTTACTCAAGTTATACTTTCTGAGAACTTGATTTTGCGAGGTAAATGTTGAGAACTCACAAATTTTTCAGAAAAATGTTTTGGTGAAAAAACTTTTAAACTACTCTACCAATCAATATCAAAATTTATTCAATTCTTTCCTTTAAACAGATTATAAAATTGCAATAAATTGATAAACTGTACAAAAATTGGTTTCTTTGTTCAAGAGATATTGTTGAAGAAAAATTTTCAGTGTTTTTTATAAAACACTAAAATATAATAAATTTTAATAACTAACCAGCTATTCTGCTTAGAAAGCAATGTCGATCATTGCAAATTACATCAAAATCGGTTGGTTTGTTTGAAAGATATTGCTAATGAAAAAAATCTTAAAAAGTATTTTTTTTTAAATAACTATAAGTTCTTATTGGATTGATGTTTGGTATTCATGTCATCTTCCTTAGCTTAAAAAACTGCATCAAATACCGCAAAGCATATCAAAATCAAACAATGTATTCAATAAATATTTTAGTTTGAATATTAAAAAATTTATTTAAACTGTTTAAATGTTAGTATTTAAAGAGCTAAAAACTTACTAAGATTAACATTTTTACGCTTGCAGAGTTTGAGGAGCAGAGAAATTGGATATTTTTAGCTGAAACTCAATAATTCACTGCTAGGAAAGTTTCATGAATGGCTATAAGGTCAACCGTTTTTCGAATTTCTGAAGTCAAAAAGCTTAAAAGATAGGTTTGAGCTTTGAGATAACTATATTTTTGAACTTGAGGAACTCAGAAACAAATTGGTCACCATTTCACAGATTTTTTTAAAGCATAAGTCATTAAATTACAAATTTAAGTAATAAATATTATATGAATTTCAATTTGTTAGCAAATAGCTGAATGAAGAAACATCAAGAAAATCTTTTATCATATAAATTTGTTTATATGAATGGAGTATAAGAAAAAGCTAGAAGAGACAGTTCTTAACTATTCTGTAACCTGAGAAAATATATATTTTTTTGAAATAGTATATTTTAGAATTTAAAAACTTATATTATCTGTATAAGAAATGTCAATGGATAATATAAATATAATGATTTCACAGTCATGAGTCCTGTTACTCACACATTACATTAACTAGTATTAACACTTACTGAGTGGTGGTTCAAGAGGATGATAAGTTTTCAAACACCAGCCAACAGGATGCATGTCGGGCGAGTCGTCGTCAGCCCAGAACGAGAAGTCATCTGACCATCCATCGAACGCGATGCGCACTTGATGTCCTTTTACTTCGCTGATTGTCGCCACTCGGATTAGGAACGGCACCTTATTCATCACAAATGTTAAGGATTGTTTCCATTTTTCTTAGCTAGGTTTTATCTTAGGAATCCGTCTATTCTATTTTTATCCAAATGTTTATGTAAACTTTTAATGAAAATAATACAGCAAGAATCACCAAATTTTTGCAAATACACTAAGGTTACAAAGTTCATTGGTTCTTAAAAATAATTTCTTTATTTAAAATATAACTGTTCTATTTCCAATGAAACTGCAATAATTCTATAGTTTTGTTAGATTAAATCAAATAAACCAGAATTTAGCTATGTAGGTCAGACTAAAAATTTCCAAAATCAATAAGAAATAATTACATGAATAGCATAAAATAAATTTATATTTCTTAAAGTGTTTAAGCATCAATATGTTTTTCATATGAATACTTCAACTTTTATAACATTTATACCACGTCACTACTGTGACTTCAACCTTCAACAATTGTTCATACTCTTTGAAGACTGAAGACCTCTTCTGACGATGAGTATTGTTAACCGTGTAGTTGATTCTTAATTTTTCCTCCTATTATCCATCCTAAGATGCCAATGTTCAGAACTGCATGGATAATAGCTCATGAGAATTCTACGTTTGTATCTTTCTAAAAGCCTTTCTTTGTCTAGCTGGATGAGACCTATCATTATCAGGCTGTAATAATAGGTCCGTAAGAATAGAATGTAATAGTACAGCGTAGAATGTAATAATTTCTAGAATACAAACAATTATGTACTAATCAGCATCTTCACAAAACAACACTACTGTTTTTTTGTCGAACTGAGCAAATGATTACTCGTGTATCCAGTTCTCTTAAAAAAAGAAATAAAAATCGGGTTCAAAGCACTTCTCTCGCATGGCACCAGTTATTAGGTTCAGATTATAAGCTGATCCCAATTACTAATATAAGTAAATAATAAAAGTTGTCCATTTGACCTATTACTAATTTTTTGGGGTTGTAGGTATAAATACATTTTCAGTTTGTTTTATATTTCATACCACAACAGCTTTTTAAAATCAAATAAACATAGTTTTGTACTAAGTGACATATTTTGTAGAACTTGAGGCAAATGTTGTGGGAATCGCCATGTGCTTCTTTTCTTAATATTTTTTTCTTTATTTTTTCATAGCCAAATGTTTATGTATGATTGACTATACATGATGTCGAATTCCTTGGCAGGTCACATGCTTATATTTTTCAATGATTTTTATAGATTCAATTACAATATGTATCTATGGTTTTTTACTAAAAACAGCGGATGAACAAAATCCATTACTAAGATTGATGTAGCCGCATTTAAAATTTAAATATTAAGAAAAAATGTTGTCTTGCTTGCTATTTCATTGTCAAAAGTAGTTTGAATCCAATCAATTTAAATCATAGATAAAGCAGCACCAATATTCATGAATCAAAATATTTTAAATCGTAGATAAAGCAGCACCAATAATATTCACAAATCAAAATAATTTAAATCGTAGATAAAGCAGCATCAATAATCACGAATCAAAATAATTTAAATCGTAGATAAAGCAGCACCAATATTCATGAATCTTGTGACATTTTGAAAAAACATTTTTAATGTTAAATATATATTGTTATTATTACAATAGTATTTGATAGTAACTATGGTAACTACCATATACTATACATTACTGAACTGAAAGCTAATGTAACATACTACTCGATATATAATGCCTATCATATTGAGTGATGTTAATTTGTTAAAAATCATATATAAACATCACAATTTTAATTTTTATGCATCTTGCATTTGTGGATGCACTTCTATAATTGTATCTTGCATCTGTATAAATAAAGCTATTTCCTAAACACTTTTCTGCTTTGTAATTAAAAATTTTATACATCCCTTTCAATCTGTATCATAAAACTATATGCTTTTAATTTTTCTCCTTCAAGATGTCTATTATACACATGTAATTACTATAATAATAAACCAAAACTGAAACCTAGTCTATCTTAAGTAGAGTAATCTGTGAATAATACAAATGGATGTTTATAAATATTTAATCACTAGTTTCCAACACCATTTGATTAATAAATAATAAAATGGTACATCTAAGGGGCTTTATCACGGAGAAGGTTTTTATACAATCAATTTTAGCATTTGTCCCTGACTTCTACCACATTTTATACTATTGAACCAAACTACTAGTACACAGATTCTAAAAATTTTTTACTACTGGAAAGTTACTCTATAACCAAGAAATACAGTCTATATTTTGTTTTAATATTAGCATTTGCTCTGGCTTCGTTCAAAGCAAAATCGAGAGCTGGGACTGGGACCAGAATTGAAAATGAGACTGTGGTCGAAACCAAGGTTTAGGACAGGGAGCAGAATCGAGAACCAAGACCGGAACAGAAATTGGGAATAGGACTGCAGTTGAAATCAAGATGTGGGACCAGGATTAGAATCGAGAGCATTACCAGAATCTAAATTAGGTACAGTATTGGCGTCAGAATTGAAAGCGGAAACATACTTCGGAATTGACAGTAAAATTATTCAATATAAGAGATAAAGGAATACATTCTATGTCTATACAGGTGAAGTTGCAGCTGGAAAATTAATAAATGAATATAAAAAAAGCCCACCGCATTAAGTTAAATAGCTATAGCATCATTTCATCCGACATAGAATGTTGTGGTCTATTTAAGTTATAATATGGATTATACAAAATAACTTACTCTGGGATCGACAACTTCAAGTTTCATGCCAACACGAAACTCATTTGGGGAACGAGTTTTGAAAGCCCGAGCTGGTACCGCTGATGCACCCGTGTCCACCAAATATTTGTCCCATGTGAAAGCATCTGGATCCTTATAAACTATTGAAAAAAGACATATGGACATTTATACAACCAGAAATGTATAATTTATTGACTCTATTTAAAATGATTATTTAATTTGAAATTACAACTCAATTAGGAGCTCAAGTGTGGAATTTATGTTTTATTATAAAAATTGATTATTTTTTTAAACGACATGCGAAATTGAAAACTCTTCATTTTATATATTTATACAAAACTTGCAATTTTACTTCCTTACTATATTTATTTTTAAGTGTAAACATCCACATAAAGCAATTTCACATATTGCCCAAGTGTATGGCCATCTTCTAAGAAAGTCATTTATAAAATGCTTTTACCATAAAACCATGTAGAACAAAACCTTTCAAAGCATTCTCTGCTACTTTCAAAAAATTATTTTTTCTTTAAAAAAAAGTTACCAGAATCGTGAAAAGAGGAGATACTCAATTGAAGTGAAATGTGTTTAAGTACAGTAGGATCTTTGTTATGAAACAATTACGAAGATTTTCTCATTGAATGAGGCTGGTTTTCCTTTAATCACCTCGCCATCATTTATTTCATGTTTGAAAGTATCTCATGACTAGTTTTAGACAAGTATAAATGTCGTTTTAAGAGCCTATGTACCAAATAAAAAATCTCTTTTCAGTATCAACTGTTCTAGATGCACTATCCAGATCAAGGGAAGTTGTACTTTATTATATAAGCATAGAAATATCATTACCAATCATTGTTAAGTTTGAGTACACTCTATCAATTGCTTCACTGATTGGTATTGATGGGTAACGTGCCTCATCACTATGTTGCCTGAAGGATGTATCACTGTGAAATTAAGTATTTTAGAGATAAAATACTTATTCACTGGTAGTATTTTATTTACTCTATGACATCACCTTCCTGTTAGAAAGCTTGTTACTTGTTGTACCTAGTAAATATTACTACTATGTGAGCAGTATTTTAATTTTAAGTAATATATTTGAGTAATATGTTAAAATGGTAATTTCATACTAAGCCCTTCTTAACATTATGTTAAGCAATGTCTATTTGATGTAAAATGATAAAGTAAATTGTATTTCAAATTGCTGGTAATACTATACTCGAAAAATTTGTCTATGCATTAAGCATATCTATGCCAAATTCACTCTACTTGGATGTTTTGGATGCTTGTACATCCATGTAGAAAGGAAGCTATGGTAAAAGAAATGCTAATTAATATCACCCTAAACATGTTTAATGATATAAACTATAATTGTATCAAAATTCATTCTAATTAGTTGTCTCTTTATGTCCATAGGGGCAAAACTGTAGACAACTGCTGATTGACTATAAAGGTCATAAGTAATATAATTTATAATAAAGCAAAATATGGCTTAACAAATATACATCACTAAAAAGTACAATATAAGACAATGAAATTAAGAGATTTACTCACAGTTGGGTGGTGTAAGCGGAATATCATTCTCCTCAGCCCAGCCAACAGGGTGTATATAAGGAGAGGTAGGATCCACCCAGTAATCATATATTTCATCCCAGCTGTCGAAATTTATCAAAATACGATTATCAAGCATGTCAGCGACAGTAGCGACACACACCAGCTTGTTTTTACGATCCTCAGCTTCCAGTTTCATTCCGATGCGAAAACCATTTGGTCTCATCATCTACAGGAAAACAGTGGTTGAGAAATGGTTTTGAAAAAATTAACAAACTACAAAGAAGGATGTAAGTTATTTGTCTCTAATTAAGATATTTCAAATTGCTATTCATTTAAAGATTTTGTAAAAAATTACCTTTTTTTAATATTTTCGATTGGAAAATCAAAATAACCAAAAATAAGCATTTTATATAACATTGATAACTGTCAATTTCAGATCTATTGATGCTTTACAATTCAAAATCAATATAAAGATACATATTTGTATGATATTTTGACTTATGTTGGAAATAAAATTAGTTGAATAAATGCTAATTATATATGTTGTTAATATCAAACTATAATTGTATCAAAATTCACTCCAATTAGATGTCCCTTTATGTCCATATGGACAGAACTGTACACAACTGCTATTGACTACAGAGATCATATAGACTACAGAAACTCACCGAAGCACACAGGTGTGGAAAGAGATGCTTTGGTGCCGCTATTGCTTTCATTTGTTTTAAGTACAAAGGCCAGGAAAAACTTGCTGCACTATAATTAGCAGGAGGTTTTAATGTCCTGCCATTTTTTTCACACCAGCCAGGAGGAAAAATATCGATGGAATCTGCATTTATCCAGTAATCATGTATATCGGGAAAGCCATCAAAGTGTAGTCTCATCCTATAACCCTGTGTTTCTGATACTGATACAACGCAAAACATTGAGGGATGTGATGGATCTATTGCTTCCATTCTCATACCAACTTTGAAACCATTTTTGTTATATGGGAATGGATCTTTGAATAACTTAATGGGTGCCTGCTTTGCTTTACAAAATTCCAAGTACTTTATCCACGAAAATCCATTCTTACCCGACATCCAAGGATATTTCTCATTTTCAGCATTATCCTCGCTCATTTTCATCAAGGCAGTTTCTGTTAAGCGAGTTTCATTTGGTGGTGGATCATATTGCTTGGGTACAGACTTTTCATCTTTTCTTTCGCTTGTTGATTCAGAATTAGTTCTTTCCATTCTCATTAGCAATTTCTTCATCTTATTTTTTTTCTTATTTAATTCTGCCTTTTCTCTGTCCTTTTTTAACTGGATAGCTTTTTGGACCTGATCACGACAAGCAAGACTACAAAAATTGGGTGTTATGAAATCTGCCGCCATTCCATGGCATCCACAACCATCACAACTGTACAAATCCTCAGGAGATGTAGGTTTTTTTTCTTTGCCACTTCGATCTATACGTTGCTTTAATGGTGTATTATATTTAGATTCAGGATTCAATGAAAAATTTTCCTCCTGATCACTACCATCAATTAAATCAATTAAGCCAAATTCATTTGTTTGAAACTGCAGTGTGCTTCCTTGAAGATTAGCAATGCCATTGTTCCATAAAAGACCTGGTGGATCTTCCTCTATGGCCAAGTCCAAACTCTTTTCTCGGTTGTTTTTTAAAAAGTCCTTTTTAATGTCATTTTCTACACTAGAATAATAGGTTATTTGTAAACTATCATTATCTTTGTCCAAATTTACACTATCAACATTAGATTCTTGATAATTATCAGTATTCAATTCTCTTAAATTTGCTTTTGATTCTAATTCTTTCTCCAACTTTTCATCGCAAAACAAAGAAGGCACTCTATGATCATCAGCCTCGCTTTGCATTTTTTCCACAACTTTTACAGGTGAACTATATTTTGCGGTCTTGTGGGAGTTTTCATTACATAGAGATATCCTTCTTTTTAAGTTGGTATTCAAAATTTTTCTGTCACTATTGTCAGAATTAGATCTTCTTAAAATAGCAGGTGCAGGTATAGTAATAGTAGTAGTATTGTCATTTCTATCAATAACCGTTTTATTCAATAAACTTTTTCCTTTTTCTGGAATGGCCAATGTAAAAGATTTTTCTCTAGTTTGTCCTCCTTCATCATCAGCGATAGAAACTGTATATATATCATCATTCATGGAAGCATTTGTTTCTGGAATCGAAAGTGTATACTCTTGTTCTCCAATAGATTCTGCCCGAGAGCCAGGAATAGACAAAGCAAATGATTTATCTGATTTGGGACTTTGGGGCACTGCAGTAATAGTGGCTGGACATTCTTTATTATTTGCTGGGGTAATTTTAGCTAATGGTTGCAAAGGTGGCATTTCATTGGTATCTGATGTGGTATCTCTCATGACTGTTATATTTCCTTGTGGATCATTTTGTATTTGACCATTAGCAATTTGCAAGTTAATAATAGGGCCTTTAGATGACATACTTGCAGGTAATGTCACAGGCAAAATGAATTTTTTGGACATTCCCATTGGGGTTAAATATAATTTCTGATTAGAAGCAGAATTTACTGAATTCAACTGGTTATTAGGAATCAGAATAGATTGGTCGGCTATTTTAGTTGTGTTAGATTTTTTTACAGATCCTAAATATGCTATTGTTTGTTTTCCAGAGTTGCCTGCAGCAATACTCACTGGCATTACAACTTTTTCATTGGGTTTTGGTTTCTGAATTACAATTGGCTGAGAAGAATTTGGAGTTAAAATTGAAGACTTGTTTTGAGCTGATACCTTTGGGGCTAAATTAGTTTTTGTATTTACACTAGGAATTAATTGTATTCCTGCAGCACTGGTAACAACCTAAAAAAGATAAACTATTGAAATACTCAAATATAAATGAAGAATGAACTAAATTTAAGTCAAACGTGTACCCACATTCACTGGTACTAGTATAGAAAAAAAACTGGACAACTACTAATAGGACATGTACCCTCAGGGTTTCGTATAAATTTAAGTATGTAAGTAAATATTTCATTCATCAAGACTCAATGACTTTTATCTGTTCTCAATATTGATACTGTTGAGATATTGGTCCTATTAATTCTGACATATTTCTTTAAAAATTTTTTCGAATTTTCTAAAAAATATCCATACTTTTGCAAAATTTTGTTTTCATAGAACGAAGTTAAAAAAATCTTCTCTAGGTGCAACTTTACATTAATAAAAAAAATCATATCATGTAAATAGATGATTTTTATGTTTTTTATTTACTTGTGCTGTGGGACTATCACTGAGGCGTTTCAATAAGTATTCCATTTTTCTTACTTTAGTAAAGAACATAAAAATACAAAATGTGTAAATTATTGTACAGAGTACCAAAGCACATGTTACATAAAGATTTTCATATTTCATAGCACAATTAAAATAAAAAAAGTAGACAAGCATGAATTAAATTTACTCTTGAGAATATTAACCTTAGTTCATTTATAAAAAATAGAATATAAATTTTTCCTTTCAAAATTAAAAACTTTACAATACTGCAATAGCATACATATACTACTTAAACATATAAGTTCGGTTACAAAGATTTTCATAATTTATAATTATCCATTTTGATTGAACAGCATTTATGTAAATGTAAGCATAATATAAACAAACTTAAACATTATTAATGACCCTAACCATTTGTTTTGATTCACTCTTCTCTGGTGTATGACAATATAGATATACTAACATGTTAAACATAGAACTGTAGACCTACTATAACTCTAATAGTAGTGATACAAAGCCACCGAGTTGTAAGGACCCAAAATAACAAAAAGATATCTTAAAGTGATAAATTAAACACTACAATAGTTAGTAGATACAAGTCAAAATTCGATTAGGGCATTCATTATCATATAAACCATTATCAATTAAAATAAGAAAATTATGATTAAAATTTTAAGAAGTATTATAAGTATTTATACTAACAGGTTTCCGAACAATTATTTGAGGAGGATTCCCACTGGAACTAGCTTGGCTCATAACATCCGTACTTGTGACAGGTTTTAGGCCAGATGGAGTTTGAATATATACCAAATGGGGTACTGTTCTAGCAGAACCACATATTTGAACAGAATTAGTAGCATTTGAATTTGGTAATTGCAGCTGTATTGATGAATTATTTGTAGAAGTGGGGATCTGAACAATATTGCTACTGGGTGCTACTTGAACATGTGACGGATTAGTTATATTGCCTGTCATTTTTATAGGCAAAGATGTAGAAGCATCTGGTAATTGCAACTGAGGATTCGATATAGAGATATCAGTACTGTTATCCATATTTGCATTAACACCTCTAGAGTTATTACCCACATGTACATGAATTATTGAGCTGTGCAAAGGTTGCGTGGTATTATGAAGAAGAGGCATAGATGGCAAAGTTGGTGTAGTTAATTGTATATTCTGATTGGGTGCAGGTAACTGAAGAGGTACATTAATTGTTTTTCCTGCAGGCAACTGGACAGGCACATTTGTTGTCGTGCCAGATCCTTGCAATGGTAAACTGACAGTTGGTGCAGTGATTTGTAAGGGCACAGTACTTGTAGGACCTGATAATTGTACAGGTACATTAATGTTAGAATTGGATCCTGGTATCTGGACAGGCACATGGACGGTTGATAATTGCAATGGATATGGGCCAGAGTTTGTATGAATTTTTACTGGTGCCAAAGAGTGAGTAACAATATTGTGTGTGAGAGGCATAGAGTTCTGTGACCCTTGTACAGAAGTCACCAGCATGCCGCTCGATACAGGTGTCTGTAAGCAATTTAAATGAGGATATAGACAGAGCAAAATATTTCACAATACTAAAAAAAACAAAACACAACTTACTCTCAATGAATTAATTAGAACATTTTGTTGTGCGTTGTTGTGCGCTAAGTTCCCAATAATAGACGAATTAGTCGATTTTAATAACCTTTTTTTTAAGATATCAGTTTTCGAGTCATCAAACTTTTGAACTGAATTACTTTGCGTACTCTCCATTTTTGAACTCCGAAATTTCTATAGAAGTCATCACAAATAGTTTATTAATACTCACAGTTTAGAAGTGACTCTGAAAGTAAAGAACTAATAAATTATCGCTCACCGAAAAATAATCAGCGGAGCACTTAATCGCAACATTAATAACAAAAAGATTGTCAAGAACACTAAAAAATAAAAACACCTCTTTCAAAACAAAAAATTAGAAAACTCCAGTACTTTAAATAAGTCACCGAAATTACTTTTAGGAATTATTTTGTTTCATATGTATCGGACTCTAATTGTGCAGCTACTTTTCCATGATTCGCAACCTTCTACAGAAAAGTTGATTAAACAGTAAAAAGAAACGTTTTCAGCAGACGAACGCAATAGAAATATAAAGAACACGTGCATCTATAATTTTCTATTAAGAATAATTATATTATCACCTTCTTTTTTATATAATAAAAATATTCTTCATCGAAAAATCGCGACGATATTTACCCGTCTACCACAACTGGTAATATTCTGACAACAGCCAAAATGTAATTTCGCTGTGTTGGTATAACCGAATTTTCCTCCAATAACCGTTCAGTATTATCGTGACGAAGCTTTCGCGCCAAAGAACCTCGTTAAAAATTCGTCAGATAATTACAATATAATATGAATTAACAATTATTAATTATAACTTACGGAGATGAGATTTAAATGGACCATTACTTAAAAAGATTTATTCAATTTGTTGAAGAAAAATGAAAAATATCATTTAATCTTGCGATAAATTATTCAAAGTTCACCCATTGTTAAAATAATGACAAAACCTCCTAATAATGTTAATTAGATTTTTTTTATTTATTTTTTAATTATATAGATATTTCCCTTACACACTCATTCATTAATCAAACATATAAAATAATACGTTAATAATTTGACCGGAAGTCCTAAACACACGCAACTTCGACAATCACCTTATTTATAAAAGTATCTCGTAAGAAAAATCTATGTAGATATATATGATAGTTTTATTTTGTAAAACATTCATGTTTTAATAATTCAAATCTTTGGTAAAATGGTGTATTAGTCTAAATAGGCGTCAGACATCTAAAAAGTTCATTGTTCGATGCTTTGCGTAAAATTTTCATTTCATTTTTTTTTTTAATTATTAATGCTATTTATTTGAATGTCACTAAGCTTTGCGTGGTTTGTGTTTGCGTGGAATCATGGTAAAGCCAAAAAAAAGAATTTATATAATTATAATTTTAATTATAAGTATATGGTGCTTTATATTTAAACTTTATAGGTGGCCAGCCTGTTAGTCACAGAACACGATAATGATTGATAAGGATTGAAAGCAATGAATTATAGGTGGAATAATGATTTAATTTAAAAACAAAAGTTATTTTAAGCAAAGCTTTTCCTTTGAAACTACAATAGAAATATTTTTTTTTAAAGTGGCAGTAAGTTAAATTAGTTGGCCAAGATATTGAATTTGAATGGTCATTATAAAACAAAATTTCTTTGAATGTAAGAGTACATAGACATTGTGTAAGTATTTTTTTGATTTCTGAGTAACGATTTGACTCACATTATTTATTTATTTAAACTAAGTATAACAATAGTGGTCTTACTTATTTATCAAAATGTATGTGAAATTACGATTATTGTACATATTATATAGCTAACGAAGCCACCAGTCTCAAGCCACATGCTTGGAAACGAAACTTTACTATAAGTTAAAAGAAAAATTCTGTTGTCTACAACTTTAATTATTTTAGGTTTGCCAATAAGACACCTGAAAGGATTGATTATAAAAATAAATAACTATAAGCCAAATTTAATCTCACTTTTTTTTTTCTTGTCGTCTAGTACGTCTATTCAACAATCTATTATGTCGCTTATGGCTTTATACTTATTTTTAATTATATTTGAAAGTCAAATTAATTTCTGAATGCGTTGTTTTTGTTAACATTTGGAAAATAGGCTTAATGTCTTCCTTTTTTACCTTCTTGCGACGGGAGGAGGTAAAAAATGCATAATGCACATCCATGCACGTAGGTAGTGTGAGGCTGAAACCCACTAGAAAAGTCCGTCCTCCTAAAAAAATGACTCCTCGATAAATATTGTTAGCTGGAATGCTGTGACAGCTTTACCGAATGCGGCCGGACAGCACATAGGGGTGCCGATGGCAAGTGACATGCCCTGTGGGCGATTCCTCAACGGATCGCCTCGGCAAAGGAACACGGGTCGGGTCCATTTAATCTACCCGGCACGGATAGGCTCAATGAAGTGGGGTGCTATGGCATGACTTGACCTTACTGATTTAGAGATATCTAAGCTTAGTAAGTCATTTGTGTTGTTGACTTTCATAAGGCTTTCTATTGCAGCTGTTAGAACATCGGATGGATCGACAAGTACATTTTGTGGCCTACGGATATAATGATAAGGGTGGGGTGGCGTAGAGGTCACTTAAGGCAATGAGTTATTTTTGAACCAGCGTGTCTAAGCCCGAACATTTTGCAAATCACTTGTTCAATTACTATTTACTTTTATATATTTTATATCTTTATTATATATTTCATAACTTTCTATATTAATAATCACTATATATATATATATATATATATATATATATATATATATATGTACACAATATATATCACAATTTCTATACATATAATAGCAAATACATGTAAATTTTTGCCTCATAACAAGTCACCGCTACAAAATTTTTACTTTAAAATTTATTATAAATAATATTCACTAATAAGATACTGAATTAGTAACTAATATTTTCAGAGCTTTCTTCAAAGCTTAAAATAAATTTAGTTATTATTGATTTTTAACTACAAAACTATGGTAATGTAAATTTAATACACCTGCAGAAAATGTTTTCTAGTATTGTATTAAAGCTTATAGCAAGTTATAATAACTACATATTTTAAAAATTAGAATTCAACAACTTTAAACTTATGGTTTTGCATTTTCCCATTGGTATAAGATGCGTAATATTTGATCAATTCATTATATATAATCTATACAATAAGGACACTTAAAAGGTGAAATTTCATTAAACATACATAGTAAATATAATTATAATTAAGAAATGCAAGAGGAATATAATGAACCGCTATTATTGATCTTTCAAAATAACAATTATTTCTCTCAACCTTTTATCATTAATTTTCTTAGAAATAATATTTTGATTTTTGCATCTATTGCTACTGATTAAAAAGTGTTTTTATGTGGATTACGTAACACAGTCTCCTAATCTCTCTATTTGAATCGAAATTGAATTTGGGTAAATTTCAAATTCATGTAATTAAATATTTTAAAAATAAAACAATAAATCTCTTGGAGGGTGAGCACCTTTGAAATAAAAAAAGCTAGCGTCATTTTAAACAAAAAACAACATGAAAAGGTGTTGCAATATTTGAATACTTATATTAAAAAACGTAAAAATGCACAAACGAGGTTTTTATTAATTTCAGCAATCAAAATTTGTTAATTATAAATCAGTAAAATCAGAAGTATCTTTATTTTTCGGGCAATGAAATTACACTTGAAATATGTAGTTCCGGTTGGTTCGTCGTCACGATCGGTCGTCTTTGGTCCAGTCCCCTGGATCCCGCTTAGTATAGTGTGTAACTGCATGTGCAGTGTTCCTTGATCCTTCGAACCGTGTTCCGGGTGTCTTGCTCCGTGCTTGTATGAGTGTGTGCAGTACCGCCCGACGCAGTGGTCGTGTTCACCATGCGTCGACAGTCAGGCCACGAGCGTTCGTCCTTTGTGTTCACTCCGGCTTACTGTGGCGTCTGCACGCCGAGCCTTCGCCCGGCTTCTGCGCCTAGGATGCGCTCCCACAAGGTCACACCTCCAAAATCCGATTTGCGCTATAGTTATTTCGTGTGTTTTACACACATAAACGGTTCGTCATTGACGATGTGAGAGTGACTCGCATTTATCAGACCAGCAGCGATCCTATACGGGGGGATAAACGCTCGAGCGTCGACGGTCAGCGGTTGCTCTCTGTTATCGGTGTCCGATCCAATTCCGATTTAATATCAGTAATGTTACATTAATTTTTTACGTAACGACTATAGGCCATTTTTAAATTTAAATTCAGTGATTTTTAATGGCTTTTAATAATTTTTAGTGACTTTTAATTCAGAAATTTAAATTCAATGATGGCCCTCAACCGGAATTGTTATTTTATAACCGCCTTTCGCAGTTTTTGCTGTCTCGTCCCATTATACGCTTACAAGCGTCGTCTGTGAGTTAATTTATTACATACTTCAGCTGGGATCTTATTATAAAAACGCACACATTGCCCCTCAAATGGTGTGTTAAATTTGCTTAGACGGGTTTTATCAGCAGCAAAATCGTTCTTATATCTAGTGTTAATATTAGGGATGTTGCTTCTTTTTTGGAACGATTTTATATGTCTCTTGACATAATATCAGATTTTAGTATATATATGTATTGTGATGCTAAAGTTAGGATATTAATTTCTTTATTTTTTTTCTCTGAGAGGATATTATTGGTCTCAAATGATAAACAAGACGAATAGATCGCTTCTGCAGCACAAAAATTTGTTAATAGCAAATGTGTTACTCCATTAGAAAATTCTATATGCCACGAAACTATGAAAAAAACTGAAATAAACTAATCTCGCGGCGTTTTCATCTGTTAGTCGCCTAATTCTTTTGACTGCATACGCTGCAGAATCAAGCCTTTTCTCTAATTTCGTAATATGAGAATTTCAACGTAATTTAGCATCTAAAGTGAGACCAAGGAATAAGGTCGTGTCCACGATATCCAGTATCTTGTTCCTAACCATTACATTTGTATCGACCAATTATGAATTAGATAGGGAAAATTCAACAAGTTTTGATTCCTGTCATTGAGCAGATAATTAATACTCAACCACTCAACGATTTCAGAGATGGTACTGTTTACTTCATCAATAGCTGGTTGATGTTTATCAATCTTAAAAGTAAGGAGGTATCATCAGTAAGTAATATAATCCCATGACCATCCTTAACAAGATGTGGTAGATCGTTTATGTACACTAAGAATAGGAATGGTCCAAGAACTGAGCCCAGTGGCACACCCATGTTGACTGTAGATCCTGACGACCTTTTATCATTAGTGTTAACCTTTTGAATTCTATCACTTAGATAAAACTCCAAAAGTCCAAGGGATCGATCTGTGACGCCATAAAGATGTAGTTTCCTGATCAATGTGTCGTGACCTGTGAATCCACTCGCAATAAAAATCGGCGGACTAAACTCAACAACGGCTTCGGTTGTTGAGCGACCTTTCATAAAACCAAATTATTTAATGTTCATCAAATTGTTAAAAAATAATGCAATAGTTGATTTCAAATAATTTTTTTAAAAATTTTACTGAGCGTCGGTAATGTTGATATCGGTCTTAAGTTTATAGTGCTAGATATACTACCAGATTTAAATAATGGAACTACTTTACTTTGCTTCATTAGATCCGGAAACACACCACAATCAACCTGATCATTAAAAATCACAATCAATATTTATTTACATGTACCCAATTAAGACAATCTAAACTTAATCTTCGGACTTTCAACATTGACTTATTTTAGGATCAGCTGCTCAAATTCGACTTAAAGATTATTTTGTTGTTAATTCTTTGTACGTGTTTGCTCCATTAAACATTGATTTGATTTGATTTCTGCATTTGTTGCAAATTTTCAAAATCTAATTTTTAAATTGACTAACTTGGTTAGGATGATATTTGAATTTTTTTGGTTTTTTACATTTGAATCAATCATATTTTGCTCATCAAAAATACTACATTTGTATGCTAATTAAGTATAAACCGTTATATTTTAATTGTTAGCAGTTTTACTATTATTTCATTACATGTTACTAATAGTGTGTATTATTGATAATATTGATCATTTGACTCATTCAAAAATTAATTGGATCTATTGTATGAGTCCTATGAAACTGAAATCGATAACTATTAAATATGCTGACCTTAGATTCTTATAAAAAATAAACTTTTTAAACCTTTATAAAAAAATAGTAATAAAAATGATTAAATATGATTCTTAAGATTGTTATTATTTGTACAAATGATATTTTAAAAGTTACCTATAATTGTTCAAGTTATTTATGTATTTTGAAGTGTTTGTAAATACCAAATTTGTACACACTTTACCAGATATAATAATAGATGTAATAAAGACTAGAACGATTAATACTAAATAATGAATAAATTTTTGAAGTGAAAAATGTTAAACAGCGGTTCGATAATTAATAATTGAATTAAGAATCGAGAGTGAATTTTCGAGGATGCGTCACGCTTAGGCACATTTCGTTACATGAGATTGAAGAAAATTATAACGTAGAGATACGGAAAGAGAGAAAGAGCTTTCGACGCCATGATAGTGGGACAAAAGAGAAATAGTGTCGCGCATACATTTAGGTGCACATCTTTTGTGATTATTAAAGTTTTTTCGTTTTTGTCCCGTAGTTGTTTGAGTTGTATGGAGTGTTGATTTTTTATTACACGTTATTGTAAAATAGTTATTAAGGAATAGAGAAAATACGAATACGAACAAATATATGGTTTTATTTCTTTGTATTTGAGCAAACTCTTGGAAGATACAGCTTCTCTAAGTTTACCATTCCATTTTTTATTACTGGACACCTTTTTCAATTAGTTTTCTTTTCTTCGAGTTAGCAAATTTTATCTACTTTCCTAAAATGTATAACAACTATGAGAACTATGCGAAAAATGAAAATATTTGCGTCCCGTCGCAATGCGCAAAAGCGCGGGAAACTGATGGACAATTGACGGTGGCGCTAGTTTAGACATTTGACAACTGAGGGGTTAAATTCATGTAGAGTTAATACGTGACTATATTTGAATAATTAAAAGTTATCAATAGAGCGTTTTTAAATTTAAGAAGTTTCACTTCTGCTTTATACACGTTGACGCACGCGTACTTTTTTATTATCCGTACTCATGAATAAAATGTGACATATAAAATTGACAAGTAGTTATTCTCCAGTTTATATTTTTAAATTTCATTATCAGCAATGTACTAAATTTTAATGATTTTGATAATGAATTAAATATAAATAAAAGGTCGCAAACCGTACATTTGATCATCAAATATATTATAAAAAAAATTAAATAAATACAGTTGGTACGAAAATAAGAGCTAAGATTTTTTTATTTCTTTAAATTTTTTTATTAAAGGTTTTTAATAAAAATTTAAAAATCAAATTGACAAATTGAGCATTCGTGATCAACAATGGACACGTTTCTATATTACATATAATCTATGGATTAGACGCTGTTAGATTTTTGGTTTTGGTCTAGAAGTTTTTTTATTGCCTTATTATCATCTGTGCCTTTACAAACTTAAAAAAAAATAAGTTGATGCTTAGATCTATCTACGTTTAGATTTATTGCATGTCTGTGAACCGGTGATGCTTAGGTTCTAATGTGACATAGGAATTTAATTTTGTTCATTGAAAAAATAGTGTTCTGGGTTCACCAAGTATTTTTGCATAATCTGAAAGATACTACAACTATTCAAGGTTATATAGTAGTTTATTTATCATCATGTTTGTATTTGCTTCAACAGTTTTTAAAGTTTCATTAGGATTGTCCAATAAATGATTATATGGTTTTGTATTGCGATTATTGCCAAATACAAATTATATGAATGTTTAGCAGTTGTGAGATTAAAAGATTTCATTTCATATGATCGTATTATAATGTATATGGAATAGAGAGATTAATACACAAATGTTGTGATGTGTAATATATATTTATCGTATCTATATAACATAATCGTGCAATCGCAAAATGATTTTTTGAAAATTTTTGCCCCTCTATCTTTTTATACCTTTATACAAAAGCTATTGAACCGGTTATAATGGGACTTTGCAATTCAAAACTATGTAGTTTAATTTCATTCTGCAACAAGTTTGTTCAAAATCAGTTTTAAAGATACAGAGTTGTAGCTTTGTATTTCTATAGTATGTCATATACACAAGGGAAATCATGTAAAATAAATAGTCTGAATAAGAAGACAATATCAAACAACTCCCAAAGAATTAGCATGTATGATCTTAAAAAAACATGTATGTTTACAGAGAAATCTTAGCTTAACAAAACTTTTCTATATAAATATAGCTTTGTTTATGTTTATATTTAAAAAGGCTGGAACTTTTATTTTGTCTTATATATAATGTGCTTTTTGTTTTGAAAGAACATGTGTTTGGAAATGCTTAGTTACTGAAATTTTTATAAATTTACAAAAACGAAATGTTTGTTTTTCGTATATGTATTAAGTACTTTAATGTATTATTCGCATTGTTGCTTCTCACTGCACATGTTCTGTCTTGAGGCGGCTGCCCGCTCTCCATACGCCACACACTGATAGAGATGATATCTTGTTGCCATTTAAGTAAAGGGCCTTTCGCACTAGACATTGATTTATTATGTTTGAAAAGTTAAAAAATTAAAACTCATTTTTAGGCATAAGTTATTTGAGAACTTTTGATTAGTAGTAATTTCCTAATGTTAATGGAAAATGTCAGGTGCACATGTACTATATGGCGCATTGTATAGAGCATAATTAGAAGAAAAATTTCAAGTGTTCCAAAAATTTTTTTTTCTAATTTTTTCCCATCATTATAAAACATATAGGTAATTCGGAAATATGTTATTAGCCCACTTCATACAAAAATTATATTTTATGAATTAGTGCCGAGTGTTATGTTCTTATGTATTACAACTGTAATTTAACTAACTTAACAGAAAGAGTATACCAATCCATGACCACAGTTTTTACAAAAATGTTGAAAATCATAAAATACAGTATTCTCTTTTATCTATATTCTAAGAAGATTAAGAAATTCCTGTCCTAGCCTTTTCAATTGAAGGCAGTGCCTATTGGCCAGCATCAGACTTGAATTAAAACTAAACAATCAATTTGTTCAACAATCAATCAGATGACTAATATCTTAGTCTGTTTAAGCAATTATAGGATTACTAAAAGTAATTTCTTAAGTCTATCCTTTTATCTACAATACATATTAATGTTAGTATGTTGTATTATTTGATCTAATTTTGATGATTAAATTAAAAATTCATATTCAATTTCAGATTAAGAAATGAGTAGTCAGCATCCCTACATGCCGGTGAATAATTCACCAAGCAACAGGGTGGGAGACATAGAGCATATAAGTAAGTTTCTTTTCAGCTACTTCTGGTTTAATAAAGGCTTTTTTGGCTATTGTGTTTTATGCCAATATTAAACTTGGCTGCTTTTTTTATAATCGCCAAATCAAATAATCAAAAATAGCTTTATTTTGTAGGTAATGAAATTACACTTGAAATATGACATTAATAAATTTTTTCAACATTACCACCCATTCCAAATGCTGATTCACCTTGAAAAGAATGATCAAAACACTCAAGGATTGTTCTTTTTACTCATCAATGTAGTGTATTCAGTGATTAATAATTTAGTTGACATTGAAAAATAATATGAAATAACTTGATAGCCTAGCAGTACAATTCCAAGGGCTTTTTTCATTAGGATATTCAGACCTGGTATAATAGACCTTGCCGTACAACTTTCTTTTAACAAAATGTTTAAATTCATAAAATGGCAAATTTTGAATTTCAGCCAGAATCTTATAAAATGCACACATTACCTTAACTGATTTGTTAACTTTGCTTAGATGGGTTTTACGAGCAGCAAGATCGCTCTTATGTTTAGTGTTAATGTTATGGATGTAGCTCCTTTTTGGAATGATCCTGTGTCTCCTGACATATGCCAGGTTTTCATATATGTATTGTCATGCTAAAGTTAGGATATTAATTTCCTTAAATCATAAACAGCATGAATAGCTTGCTTTTGCAGCACGAAAATTCAATAAAGGAGGTGTGGTGCCAAATTCCATCCAAGTCAATTATGATATATCAATATATATGATTGTTATTTATTTTTTCAGCCAAGAAAGTAAAGTCTCTTCATATTATTTACTTTTATTATTTATTATTTTATTATTATAATCATTTCAACTTTGTGTGTTATATTTACACACTGACAGATAAGTCTTTTTTATTTTCATAAATTTTGCTTAGGTTCATGTGTCAAATAAATATATGGTGATTGGCTTAATGAACCATCAAATTAAAATACTATATTTATAAAGTCCATCTTATAGCTGACTGGAATCATAGGCAGTACTATTCACATATGTCTATATATAACATAATATCTTTATAAAACCGTTCTTATATAACTGTATTTGGATTATATTTCATATGATTTATATGTATATTATATTATTGTAGTTTTTTCATTGTATTAATTTTCACAATAAATGGTAACAACTGCAATATAATAAATTCAATTAACTTGAGTGGGCTTTCTTTACTGTAGACACTTGAAAGAAATTTAACCCTATTCCTAATTTAATGTGAGACATTTGTGGTTATTCATGGATTGTTTCTTTGGTGCTGTTGACCCTACCTGCTGTGCTGGAGGCATCGATTCCCACACACAAAAAAAACATTTATTTAATAAAGATTGTGATGTTTGTCTTAACTTTGCATGATTCTATGTATTATATGTATACATTATGTGTGTATATATTCTATCATCTGTCTGATATCCATAATACAAGTCTCATTGTTTAATCTGGAACCAGAGGATGCTGTTCATGTAACAAAAGATATGAGATTACATGTTGAGATGCATTAAATTGGTTATGTTAAGAATCATTATTATTTAATATTCCCAAAATGAAATAGATGTAATCAAAACATATAGTCCCTAAAATAGTGCTTAAATTACATCTCTAAACTACAAATTTACATAGATATTGTCAATATATTTTTTAATGAGTTATTACTTTTGTACAGGCCACTTGTCAGAACATATTGGCTCACTATGCCTCTCATCTGAGTATTCGGATGTAACTCTGGTTGTTGAAGGGCAAAGGATTCCTGCTCATAAAGTAATCTTGGCAGCCAGTAGTGACTACTTTAGAGCATTACTTTTTGGTGGAATGAAGGAAGCCAGTCAGGTATACCTTATATTAATTACACAAGTTTGTGATGTAAAAGATTTTTAAATGGCATTATGTACATCTTATAAAAAAAACCATGGTAAATAAGAAAATTACCTCGCTTCTCACATATTGCATTCGTTAAAAAAAAAAAGTGTATTTTTGGAGTTTTCAAATACAACTTTAAGGATCATTGAAGTAAATCCTTTAGGTATGGTTTGAGAATAACTGAAAACCTTTAGGATAGAGATAATGTTTAATAATCTCTTCACTTACATAGATGTAAAAAAAGGAATTCGTCAATTTTTTTTTAATCAAGAGATCTCTTTCGATTAAAGTCCAGAATCGCTATATAACCGCTATAGGCTATATGGAAGCCTATGCTATTCAAATCTAAAATTGATTTTTAATTTAGTCCTAAATTTACTACAACACCAAACTAAAAAGTTATACTTCAATTGCATTTAAAATATACACATAATCATAATTTTTAAGATTCTGTATCCAAAAGGTCCCAATGGAACCTTATTACCACAGCTCCATTAGTCTGCCCATCCATCCATCAGTCATAGGGATGTATTTTTTGAAATGTAATAGTATATACTTAAAATTTTTACACATATACTACTATAGTGCCTAAAACAATAAAAAAAAATCAATAGTTATAGGGGGTACCCCCAAATTTTTTTTTTCCAAAAAAAATTTCCTTTTTTGCTTAACCTTAATAATGGCAATACATTCAAATGTTTAACTAGTATAACTATAATGCACTCAAATGAAACATCAAATACTAAAAATTGGCCAAGTGTGAATTGAACCTAATTTGTGCCTGCATCATTCAAGGGCATCAATCTTTATCTGATCTTTGTGCATACTGAACTGAATGTAGTGTTAAAAATTGTATGGTACAGAACCTTTACATGCAAGTCTGACTTGCATTTGGCTGATTTTTTTGTAATACAGATAATACAATCATTTTGTTTTATCCTTGAAATATGTATCATTGCTAAATCTCATGCTTCATTCATAGACCATGGAAAACCTAGGATTAAATATTAATAACAAATCAAATTCAACTTTTTAAATACAGTTGATATATTTTTAGATGTAGTGATTATGCACAATTTTTCTGGATTATTTAAAAATAAATCAAATAAAGTGAATTAATAATATGTAGCACTATCATATTTTTAGTTTAACAAAATAAATATTTCTTTAAGATAACATATATTTTTGTATTTAATAGTATAATATTATCTATTCTATTGCTAAACTTTAATAATGCTATGTTTGTATGTTAGAAACAAATATGATTGACTATTCATAGGAGCAATAACAATGGGTTCTTGTCTTGTGTATTATGCCATCATTACTATTACCTAAAACCACTGAACCAATTTTGATGGGAATTTTGCTGCAAACTGCGATTAGCTTAACAATGTAGATACATTGTTAGTTGATTGTAAACTATTTTCAACATTTAAAGGAATGGGTTTGTTTACATTACATACTGTAAATAATAATTTGTATGATAATAGTTGATTTTTGCACATTACCTTATAAATATCATCTCTAAATTATAAATATGTTTCCCCTAAGAATGGAGTTGATAGACTATAGTTGCATTCTGCACATATTTATGTTGTGAAATTGTAATGTTTTTTCAGAAAATTTTAACATATTTTGGGAAATTGGGAACTTTTAGTTAGCAAGTAATAATATATTGATAATACTATTTTTCTCCGCTGCACAATATTTAAATTTACATAAGGTAATAAGTACAACAATAACACTATTTGTAAGAGTCTGTTTGTATATGTGATTAGGAATTTCATTGTAAAAATAGTAAATTATTGTAATTGTTGCAGGCCGAAGTAGAACTTCAAGCACCATTACAAGCTTTTAAGGCATTATTGCGTTATGTCTATTCAGGTAGAACATTTTTTATAATTCAATTTTTATCTTAGAAATTTAAATAAAGTCAATTTCTAATGTTTATTTTGATATTTGTTCTAGCATGAAATGTTTAATATTATTGTTAATCATAGAATAAATTAAGTCTATAAAAATATTTGTAGGTCACATGGGTTTGTCAAGATTGCGTGAGGAGACTGTTCTGGATATGCTGGGTTTGGCACATCAATTTAATTTTCCCGAATTAGAAACTGCGATTTCTGACTATTTACGGCAGGTGTTAGCTCTCAAGAATGTCTGTGCTGTTTTGGATTCTGCTCGGTAAGTTAGCTAAATAGTATTTTAACTATTTATTAAGAAAATTTTACTTTTTCTTAAAATAACTTATTTCCAGTTTTGGCATTTTGTGGCATTCAAAAGGATTTGACTAAACTTAGATTTCCTGAAAGTTTGACATCAGTGGATTATGTGGATTTTGAGAATTCTTAAAATAATTTTTGAAATAATGTTCTCTAATAATTTTTTGATTATGAAATCAATTGATTGTGAAATCATCTCGATTCCTAATAAAACTGTATTGAATGCTCTGAATTTGATCAAAATTAGGTCATAATTTAAAATTTAAAATATAACTGTTTTACAATAAAATTCATTTTCATGCTTAAAAAGCTGCAAGGATATTGCCAGTATCTTTGAAATTGATTATATTTATCAAAGATAATGTTGAATATTTAAAAATTATTTTTACAAAATGAATTGATTTCACCAATTCATTTTTAAAATCTAAATGTTTTGCAGCTTATAAAATTATGCATCAATTGCTTTAAGCCTTGTTTCAATCAGTTACTTAATTTGAAAAATATCTGTGACAAAATGTTTTTAAAATAACAAACTGTTACTTTTGCTTAAAAATATGCTTAATAATGTTTTCATACTTTTAGACCCAAATTATAAAGCTATTTGCACTTATTTACATTTTATCTTTTTATTTGTAAATTGATAGCACAACTAATGTAAAGTTTAAATGAAGATATATATATTAAATAGTAAGTCAGATCAGTTAGTTATAGGGTTTTGAAAATGTTTTCGGATATAAGAAATAGTAATTATAGATTCTTCTTTCTTTTGAATGTTTCAAAAATGTTTGATTCTTCTAGGCAATCAAACATTTTTGTATTGTATACATTGTTGCAGCATTTATCTATGCCGTTATCCTTTGCACAATTTTAAAGCTTCAAATCGGGTGATAGTGAGATTTATTTATATGAGTTTATATATCATACAAACCAATATTGATGATTGTGTAAGTTGTTGGTACAAAAAGACGAATGATTATTGTTATGTACAAGTGCTCAACTTATTGTTTATTGTGTTTCTGACATATTGTGACCATGCTTTTAAATATACACCTGTTTTTCCATATGTTTCATTTCCTTTAATTTCAATTTTTGAACTCTTTATAGGGTCATTGTGTAACAATACATTCCTCTATATACACATATACACATATTTATATTCCCATAAAGAAATACAGGAATAAAAGTTGCTAGATTTTTTTTGGCAATCAGAATTAACTTGATGTCTGTTTTGCAGGTTATATGGCTTAACAGGTTTAATGGAGTATTGTTATAATTTCCTTGACCGTAATGCAACAGAGATCTTACAACATGAATCTTTTCTACAACTATCAGTGGTTGGTATTATTTTGTTATGTGATTATGGTTTAATGAACATTACAATAATGAACATTTAAATTGTCTAGGAAGCTTTACAAGGACTTCTTGAACGTGATTCCTTTTTTCACTCCTGAAGTAGAAATTTTCAAAGCAGTCTGCAGTTGGTTCAACGCCAACCAACAATGGGTTAATTCTGCAGGTCAAATTAAAGTGGTGAGTTTAATCTATTGTTGACATCCTCACTTACAAAGAATTTTAGTAAAAATGAAAATTGACTGACAATACAAGCAAATAAATAGGACACATAGAATTAGCATTCTTCTGATTGATATTAAATAGCTGCTGTAACAATATGCTCGCCAGATGTTGCCATTCATAAACAGTTTAAATCATTGGATTGTTAATATATAATAAAAAAAAGAATAAAAATTTTGTAATTAGTTATGAATTGATATTAATTTTCTCTTTGTATTTAATAAGGGAAAAATGGTTTTAAATTATTTTCACAAGATTTGTTCATTATTTCTAGATGTCTTATATTCTTTGATTACACAAACTATGAAACTAAAAGATGGGAGTTGTAATGTTATTTTAACTTAAAATACTTGCATTTGATATCACTTACCAGCACCATGTATACTGTCCCTTCGTGATGGCTTTATTTAATGCTTCTGATACAATGTCAACATCTGCAGTTAAGCAAGAGATTGATATTATGTCTTTTTATTTTCTGTTTGTGAGTTATACATTTATAGCAAACTGCACATAATCAGTTTAATGATAATTTCTTTCGAAAATAGTCATTAATCATGATCATTTATGGTAGAGAATGATGGATTGCATTTAATAATGAAGGTGGGTAATTATTTGTCCAGATTAATGATTAATCCAGATATTTTGATTTGTAATGATCATTATTGCCGAGTAGTGGGAATAGTCAATGTTTTGATTGCGCTGACATCCTTCATTTCGGTGAGTCAGTATTGCGTCCACTGCACTGAGATGAAGACGCTTTCATTGTTGTTATCGCCTACAGGGTCCGACAACACCAACGATTTAACTGACGAAATAAATACAACTCAAATATTGTAGGAATTTATAACAACATACGAGGTGCTACCTGAACTATGGGAGATTCACAGTTCTGTAGTGCTTTCTTTATATACACACCCAGGGTATATAACGAAATCTCGATGTTTGAACATTTTACATTTAATGTCTGTTTATAAACAAATTTAAATCAGATGCCACTGTTAAATGTATAAGAAGAAAGATAAATACTTTACAATCTAATTTTATGATACTTATAACTGTAAGCAAATAATAACAAAATGCTATCTTTTATGTATTAAGTATTAAAAACTGTAAAACTTTCTTCATTGCTATAATATTATGAAAACTACATTTTTGGCACTGAAAGTACTATTTTATTTGAAGTTCTTTCTAAAGGGAGTAAGGGCATTAACAATGTTGTTATGGTCAAACATTGTGGGCGACTAATATGTATTAGTTTCTTTCATTAGAAAGTTATGTAGATAACAGCATGCAGCTTTCTCTGCTTTTCATAATCAGAGCAGTAATAATTGCCAAGTTTTTTTTTCTTATATATGTCCGTTTCATGCAAAATTCATAATTGTAATGACACAAAATGTAATGAATGTTTGCAGATGTCGAAATGATGACAATATTATCATCAATATTGACTCATTATATGGATTGTCAAAAATGATCATTAAACTGATAATGTTTAGGTTGCTTAAATAAAACAATAAAGTAGTTATTGGGACTTAATATTACTTAAAGCTCAAATTATCTAAACCAGGAATCCATTTTGAAAGGCGTGCGTTTAACTCTGATGAGCCTGGAAGAATTGTTAACAGTGGTGAGACCATTTTCTCTGGTCACACCTGATATGCTACTTGACGCTATCCAAGAGAAAACACAGACCAAAAGCACAGAATTAAGACATCGTGGATTACTGTGTGAGTTTTTAAAAAATGTTTTTATTTTTGAATTCCTTATCAAAACCTATGAAGTTGGGGCAATATAGAAGAAAGGCAATATAAAGTATACAAGGAACAAAAGAAAAATAATATTGTGTTTGAATATCGATAAGGTTTGTTTTCAACAAAATGTTGCCAAGTCAGGATCTGACTATGAGATCTCTGGAAAATCGAGGGAAACCCTCAAATATTATAGGCATGTATAGTGTGTTTCTTTAGTGCAGTCTTTTGTGTACGGTAGTTATTATATCATGCTGTTGAGCTGATGATAGAAGCAACAGCATTCCTTAACGATTAGGAGTTAAGCGATAATATTGCGATTTGTCTCTAGACAAACTACTCTTCAGTGGCTGTTAGTAAAACCTAGTGTATACAGAATTAAAATTAATTATTACTAATTTACCTACATATTTTCATTTATTCATATAATTTCAACGTGACAATCATAGCAGGAACACATCAGAATTCTTAGTGATGACAGTAGAAACAGAGTGAATTAATTTAATATGGAATTGATTGAAAATGTAATCTGTGTGAATTGTAGAACTTTTATATCATAAAGAATAAATATAATTTATGTACTCTTTTGGTAGTTGCACTCCAACTAAGAAAGTAAAGACCCTGGAATGCTTATCAGTGGACAATAAATTTAGCATCAGAACTGCTTTTCTAGAGTGAATGTGTGTGATGTCTGCAAGGGTTGCCGTAGAAAATCCTATGAAGACCATATTGGTGGCATATTAAAAAAGGGCCAAATTTTAAGCACCTGAAACCGACGAGCTTGCATGAAAAGATTGCCTTTGCATATCTCTCTTGCCTTGAGGCAAGAGAGATATGCAAAGATCGTACCATATGGAAATCTATAGTCTCTGCCTACCCCTCTGGGAAATAGGTGTGAGTTTTGATATTATTATTATGACTTGCTCCATACAGAAGTGTAGGAGATGCCTGGGAGATTTTATTAATCATAGCTTAATCCACATGTAAAGTAGTTAAATGAATTATAAAGTTATAATTACTCAATAACTAAAAAATGTGAAACAAAATAAATTTTTCCCAAAAAAAAAAACCAAAAACTACCTTCAAAAACCTTATCAAATAATTTTTTAAACAAATTTCAAAAAGAAATAATTAGTTATTAGAGTCAGGTCCAGCTAAAAACAAATGAGACTCGGTTGTGTATCCTTTGAAGATCTCTTTTTGACTCGATAATCCGGTCAATTTAGACCAAAAAATGAGAGTGAAGTTACATAAAGTCCCAACAAGCTGAATTTTTGTGAAGTTGTTCAAAACATAATTATAAACAATGTCTGGAAGTTCCCCATCATTCCCCTGTAAGGAAAAAATTTAATTCAAGGTCAAAGGTCAAAAAAATGAGTTTTTCGCGATTTTCAGCAAAACGGTAAGTTTTATCAAAAGTACCTCAGACAAAAATTGTAGATCATAAAATTATCTATAAAAAATGTATCAATACTTTTTTTCTTACGAGCCACCGATTCTGAGATATAACGATTCTAAAAGTTATAAAAGTTGTTATCGTCATAATATGCATGAGTACGCCACGTATATACATCTAGAGTTGTAAAATTTTAACCACCTGCGCCGGAAAAACTGCTGAACATTATTTTTTGCAACTGCAAAAAGGGATGCAGTGCTAAATGTGGTTGCAAAAAAGTCGGACTGTCTTGTTCTTTGGCATGCACAAATTGTCAAGGCCGGTCGTGCTCTAATATTGAATCACAAACAATGGAGGATTCGTTTGACTCCGACGAAGTATCATGCGATACATCGCTATTGACGCAATTTACTTGCATCCAAAATGAAGATGAAGAAGAAGCAGGAGAAGAAGAACAAGAAGAAGATCAAGAAGAAGAACAAGAATTTGAAACTTACGAATAAGACGAATAAACTTCAACACTTTTTTTTCATTTACATCGCTTTTATTTTTCCCAATCTTTGAAAATTTCCGTTATTTTGCAATAGTTTTACATTAAACAGGATCACAACTGACCCGTGGAGTAGGCCTACTGGGGAAACCACGTTAACAAAAACGCGCTAAGTACACTACCTCATAGGTGGCGTGGAAACGTGTGCATATTATGACGATAACAACTTTTATAACTTTTAGAATCGTTATATCTCAGAAACGGTGGCTCGTAAGAAAAAAAGTATTGATACATTTTTTATAGATAATTTTATGATCTACAATTTTTGTCTGAGGTACTTTTATGATAAAACTTACCGTTTTGCTGAAAATCGCGAAAAACTCATTTTTTTTGACCTTTGACCTTGAATTAAATTTTTTCCTTACAGGGGAATGATGGGGAACTTCTAGTCATTGTTTGTAATTATGTTTTGAACAACTTCACAGAAATTCAGCTTGTTGGGACTTTATGTAACTTCGAATGTCTAAATTGACCGGACTAGATATTTGTTTCATATTGATGTTTTTATATTATATGTTTTTTTGCCTTGGTTTATCTGGAACTGACTCAAAGAGTAACTAATTGTTAGTTTTTGAAGGCACTTTTTTTTTCTTTTTTTGAAAAAAATATTTTCTAATATTGTAAATTTGTTGCAAATTTAATTAAAATTATAACATTTCTGTGTGTTGTTACACATTTTCAATTTCAATATGTTGGAGATTCTGATGCTTGTACACGCAATATAAAAATGGAATGTTCCCAGGAAGTATTCAAAATATATTTATCAAACAGGAATGCCGTCTTCTTTAGATAATTGTTGTTTCTGCTGACATTTAAATTCCCTCGTCATCGTTATTTTTGACCGGTATGGTTGTTTTCTTCTAAAAGACAAACTGAACATATTATGTATAATAAAATAATAGTATGTATAAACTTCTGAGTCATTTTATCTTGAGCATTGGGTGGAAACAGAAATTAAGCAACGTTTGATGCATATAACTTTCAATACATTTTTGAATATAATATTGTGTTTAATGCATCATTCTCAGATTACATCTATAATTGACTGTTGTAGTGTGACTACGATTTACCAAGTAACACGTTAGTTTAAAAATAGATCTTTTCAATGAATTTACTTATCTATCATTGTGACATTTCGTGCCGCCGGTATTGCGTCATAATTTATTCGTCTGCACTATTTAAATTAAAGTACAAATTGTAAAAATGATGAGAAAGAGGAGAATGAAAATTATTAAAGAGGGAGTTGAAAAATCTTAAAAGGAGATGTATTTGTGAGCTAAGTTCAACTTCATCAAACAGCAAAAGCGATGGAGGTACACACAGACCACTTCGCAGTACAATTGTAATCCGTGAGATACACAAACTGAATAATATTAGCTAAAACAGATATTATTAATACTACAGTCAATACAGAATCAGAACTGGATAAAAGTTTCCTGCAATTGCTGGGTGAATATCCATTGCCTCATGATGAGTACACACTGTTTTGAAATGTTAGAGAAGGGCCTTGATACAAAGAAAAATGATTTGTTAAAACAAAACTTACCATCTGGTAACGTTAAATTATTGAAAGCTCCAGAATTAAATTATAAGATCAAGACAGCTTTTATTGAAATTTGTCGCAAAAGAGATGATGTATTAAAAGAAATTGGAAAAGCAATTGGGTTGTGCTCTGTCAGCTGTAGGCAGAGCTTTATCTCTGGTTATTAACCAACCACCAAACCTAGATTTAAATTCAGCAATCAAACATTTAGTTAATGCTGGACAGATGCTTTGCGATTTGTACAAACAAAATACAGACATGAATAGAAACTTATTGCTTCCATTGCTTACCAAGTCAATAAGGGATGCACTTATAGAATTGCCTAGAGACAATTTTGTATTTGGAATTAAGTATACACAAAATTAATGAAACCAGTAAATGTACACCTCTGAGTCAATAATTTACTGTCAGTAGTATATTTAGATGACTGGGCTTTTGTCAGAGAAACTTATATGTTTAGAAATTTTAAAGAAAACTGTACAATTACTTAATTCATTAGGTTTTTATAATAAATGTACAAAAAAATTGTTTGACCCCTAGTATTTTATGTAAATTTGTAGGCTTTATTTTAAATTCATAACATATAACTGTCTCCCTTTCTTTCGAAAAATACAACTACTAAAACAATTGAAAAATTCAAATCAATTTACAATTGTTCCATAAGGGAGATTGCTAGTTTTGTAAGCAGTCTTACTGCAGTTTGCCCAGCTATAGCATGTGGTTGGGCACACAAAAAAATGTGAAATAACTAAATATATAAAATGAAAACATAATGAAGTCTGACAAAATAATGTTTATTCCAAAAAAATTAACTAACGAATTTCAATGTTGTTAAAAAAATATTTTACATTGTACAAAGTAAATCAGAAATAGTGATTTTAAATTAGATTTTTTTTCTAATTCATTAAAAACTGGGTGGGGGCATCATGTGGGAAAAAGAGCTAATGGTGCCTGGTCCGATACTGAAAGATTAATGCTGAGTCAAGAAAAATTCACTAGGATATAGAATGGGAACTTGTTGAAACAGCATTCAATACAATTGTAGATTGTTTTGGTCATCCTGATGTCGACCTATGTATGAGTAGGCATAATGACAATATTTCATGGACAAGAAATCCAGGAGCAATAGCAACAGATGCTTTTACAATTTCTTCGCGTGGCTGGCGGTTTTATGTTTTACCTCCAATCAGCATGATATTAAAATGTCTTCTAAATAATAAATATTAAAAGATTTATAAAGGAGTATTTAGATTGAGACAATCCCTTACGAAACATAATTGCACCTGGAACCCATCTGTAATATTGGCCTATTTATATAACTTAGACAAAATGAAGATTTAAATTTGGAAATGCTGACAAAAAATTGGTTTTAGTACTCGCTTTAGTAACCGCACATAGAATACAAACATTTTCAAACGCTTGCCTGCAACATGTAGCATGCAACCCACCGCTGACCCTCGAATCTGCCTCTCTACTACGAATCTCTATTCAAAGGATTGAATATTAATTCCAGAGGATTGACAGAGATCGAACACCTAAGCGTTATTTATTTTTATAATTATCTTAGTCCGCAACCATTAAATTGTTAATTCTACGTATGTTTCATGCCAACCAGGCACATCCTCACGAAATTGCAGACAGTCACATCCACCAGGGTGTAAGGAGTGTTTAACACTCCTTAGAATTAACAATTTAGCGGTTGCGGACTAAGATAATATAAAATAAATAACACTTGCTTAGGTGTTTGATATCTGTCAATCCTCTGGAATCAATATTCAATCTTTGATAGATTCGAGTGAGAAGATTCGAATTGTTGCTGCATGTTGCGGGCAAGCGTCTACTATGGATTTCTGCGAATTAACACCTCACACAATACAATATTTAAAAACATTTTCAATTAAAAATAAACAATTTAACACAAATTTAATGCTATTTATTTCATCATTAATAAATCTAAATATCTACAGTCAATTGTTAGGTGTCATCTGAGAATGATGCATTAAACATAATTAATGATAAAGCTAACTTAACCTGTATGGTGAGGTTTGATTATAATTGTGTTATATGCATCGTTCCAGGATTACACAGTCTTTCCCAAACCCTAAAGCTCTCCAAAAATTCTCCCAGAAAGAGAAATAAATTACATGATTAAATGAACTCAAACTATATGACAGGTACGCAAATTCATAGACAAGACCTAGGAAACGCATTCTACATAATGAAATATATATTTTTTTTATCTTTAACATGATACTGGTGAATTGTATTCACACTACTACAGTAAATTATAGGTGTAATCTGACAATGATGCATACTACATAAGTACAATAAAATTTCACATACAGGTAAGTTCTTTTGATTATTAAAAATATTACAATTTTAATATTATTGTATTTTTTTATCATTGTAAGTATATTTTTTTGTTCTTATTGAAACACCAACTACCTTGCAATGGTTGTTAATAAATGTATCTATTACAGGCTTCTAATGTAAGAGAATATGCTAATTCTTAAGTCTCAACCATATTGCATAGAAAAAAGTTGAATCTGTATGGGTTCAATAACTTTTGTGTGATGCTCAAACAAATGTATAAACAAATAAACAGACAAATATTCTAAACATTATTCTATAGTATTTTAGGTGTTTAGTTGACCTAATACAGCAGTGTTATTTACCTTTATATATTAGTATATATCTTTAAAGTGTACAAATATCTTTGATACAGTTTTACAAGAATACAAATGTTCGACTCTAAGTAAAAATTTTCTTTTGTTTCAACAACAGTACCTGAGGAGAATATTGCAACACCGGAACGGAATGCGACCGTGATAGCTGGCGATATGCGCGCCGCTTTGCTCGATGGTGATACAGAAAACTATGATATGGAACGTGGTTACACACGCCACACCATCTCTGATTCTGGTGATGGGCTGGGTATTGTCGTCAAACTTGGCACTATGTCAATCATCAATCACATACGTCTGTTGCTTTGGGATAGAGACAACAGGTTCGGAATATAAGAGTGGCTTATATTATTATATAGATTAGATTGTACATGTGGTACTGATTGTGCACAAAATCAAGTGCGAAACTGGGGTTGGAGCTTGATCATGATTGGATATTGAAGCTAAAGAAGAGATCGTGATTGGAACAAACCATTGAAATGGAATAGGAATCAAGAATAGGACCTAGATCGTATTTGAAAGGGAGATTACTTGACATGAAGAAATTAATTTTATTATAGAGACCTACCACAACGAGACCTATGTCTCGTAGTGGATAATAGCTAGTGAATTATAAAAGTATTCATTGGTAAAATTGGGTTGTGAATGCAATTGTATAGAATAAGTTTTATAGAATTTATTCCAACCATATAACGCTCCACCATCGCAAAAACATTTTCTTTAAGAGGAGGGTGTTGGATTTCTGCAGGCGGGTCAATTGACAATTTTACATACCTTTGAAGATTCTGGATGATCTTCCTTGACATGTAATTTTTATTGTTATGCTTCAAATTTGACGCTTGTGTGTAACACATACAAGTGTGAAGCTTGATGTGTTTATAGTGCATACTAAAGTAAAACAATAAACAATGAAAACCATTTGAGTGTGAGTTATGTTCCCAATAAAGATCCTAAATTAGATAGAAAAAAAACTTCTTTTGGTAAATACATAACACAATTACATATTGTGGTGATGAATCCCTCGATGCGCGTGTCCGACTCACACTTGACTGGTTTTTAGGTTGTACTTGTGCAGGCCACATAATTTCCCACTATTGGACATAGATCTCCTTTATATTATATTGTATAGGGCCATTGTCGACATGCTAGTCCAGTTCATGTCGAAAACATCATGTACCTTTGAACACAGCACTTGGTTAATATTATCTCTATTCAAATCTATACCTTTGATTAATTACATACCTATACTAGTATTTTTATTATTCCGTGTCATTATTTTTTTAGATCTCTTAAAACTTTATTTGTAGGTCTTATGCATACTACATAGAGGTGTCAGTAGATCAGAAAGATTGGGTGCGAGTTGTGGACCACAGCAAATACTACAGTCGCTCTTGGCAGAACCTTTATTTTGAACCGCGCGTAGTTCGATACATCAACCTCGTTGGCACCAGTAACACTGTAAACAGGGTACTGATACACTTGCAATCGTTTGTAAACCAATATATTAGTATATAGGTTAATTTTTTAATGTAATGTAAGTAATTAAACAGAATTTCAAATTAAATTTGTGTACTATATTATTAATCCTTAAAGATTACAGTGAAGTAAATTTTTGTATCCTTCTACTTTGTAAAACCACTTGAAAAATGTAATTTTTTCTTATTATCAGGTATTCCATGTGGTTTCTTTAGAAGCAATGCACACGGCCAATGTACCTCCACTTTGCAATGGACTTATCAAACCTGTTCATAATGTGGCCACAGTACAGCTTTCTGCTATTGTTGTTGAAGGCATCAGGTATTATTTACATAAATCATAAGGGCGAGCTTGCACTATCCTTCTTATGAAATGGATTGTTCATTACATACTAAAAAAATATGTATTGTGGGAACATCTTGAGTTTGGATATTTTTAAAATGTGTAAAGTACTATTAATTTACATTTTCATTATGTTCAAGAAGTATTGACCTTACATAAAGAGACTTTGGGTCGTCCATTAATTACGTGAGGATTTTAAGCAACTTTTAACCCCCGCCTCCCGCCCCTGTGATATATGGTGGGATTTTAGACTATCCTCCTCCTTTCCAAAATTGTTGCTTGGCAATGGCGAGTCAAGAAAAATATATATACTTACATATGATATTACACTCCCACTTTCCCTTGTGATATTTTGTGATTTTTCTAACTATTACCACTCCCCTTCGAGCCTCATGTGATTAAAGGACGATCCCTTATGTATGGTTTGGAAAGTAAACTTTTTTGTTTTGCAGACAAATTTTGAGCATGTAAAATTATGTTTAATATTTTCATTGACAATGAATTGGAAATTTTTTTTGTTATTCCTATTAATAAAACAAAATTTGACAGTCGCACACGCAACGCTCTTATCAACGGCGACGTAGAACATTACGATTGGGAGAAAGGCTACACTTGCCACCAGCTGGGTTCAGGATCTATTATGGTGCAGCTGGCTCAACCATACATGCTTTCTTCTATCCGAATGTTGTTATGGGATTGCGATTACCGTCATTACTCCTACTATGTAGAAACATCTATTAACTACTGGGACTGGGAGATGGTGTGTGATAGAACACGTGATACCTGTAGGTAAGTATACCAAATATATTACCAAATAAATTAAATAATACTACATCTTATATAATGACTGCTGCATAATCTTAATCATAATTTCGATCTTTATTCCATTCACAGTTCTGGTCCCGGTATTCATACCAATTTGTCTCACTCTTGATTCCAATCACCATTCTGCTTTAGATTTCGAATTTGGTCTCCATTCGAGTAGATCTCGAATATAGTCCCATTTGCAAGCACAACATATTGCCAGTTTCATAGTAAATGGATGAATGGTTTAGGCATATAAACAAGATTAAGAAAATAAACATTAATTTTTGTATATTATACAACCCACCTAATTGTGAAAGATCTATCTATTTTTAATTCATGATATTTATATCAAACAGTCATATTTCACTCTATAGTTAATTTCACTCTAAAGTTTCATGCAAGAATGAACCCCTTTTTAACCAGATAAACATTGAATTTCCAAAAAGTCTTTCTTATTGGACTCTAAAATTATACAAACTATTATCTGATGAAATTTAATTTCACTCGAGCTTCTAATTTCGGAAATCTCGTGGTGAATGAATCGGTAAATCGCTTTTTTCCTGTTATAATCTTATTGTTTTTATTTTACACCATTTATTTCCGATCGAGGAGCTTAAAATTTAAGCTTTTCATACTGGCCTAGTGCGGATCGGAGGCTGTCGTCATCAATGCGATGATAAGTTCCGTGACCCACAGCTTAACATGTTTTCTAAGGCATAGAGCATGTGGTTTACTTTGACTTAAGTCAAAAACACATTGGCCAATTCGACAGTGGTCAGGGTCAAACTAGATACCTTCAGATCCTAATCTAAGACTTAACCACTAGGCTGTCACCACTGCATAATGATTAAACTATTTCTTTTAATAAGAATTCATTGAGCATTCTTGAAAACCATATCCAAAATTTATTTGGTAAATTTCTTTCACTTTTAACGTAAACACCATTCCTGTGGCTGAAATACTAAACATAGATATGTGCCATGGAATTATTTGTAAAGCTTTGAAGAGTTAATATTTTGGTGTACATTTTATTTGCTTATTATCATTTAGACAGAGCACGTTGATAAATCAACCAGATGTTTAGTTTCCTTCTGACTTTAATTACTGTTATTGTTATTTTACTAAAAGCACATCTTTATCTGAACTAAAAATAATCTATAGCACACAGGAATCAGAATAATAGTTTTCAATGAGTGAAAGAATTTTTTGGAATTAGATCAATTGCTCCAAAAATTACCCCCTTTTTCCAAATTTACAAACTACCTTTACAATATTAGTATAAACAAATGGTAACTTAGTTATAAAAAGACAAACAGACAGTGCAGTAGCTTGTTATTTACATAATAACATGTTGGGACTATACTAATTTTCATCAAAATCAATCAAATCTTTGTGGAGTTATAAAAGAACATGCAAACAAACAAATAGACAGATCATTCGCACAATCATATTCTCATTGTACACCAATTTTTATTATTATTAGTGAAACATTTTTTAAGTTATAAATAGTACATTTAGTCATATACAGAAGTCTATCATTTGCACAAGCAAACATTCTTACTCTATACCAAATTTTATCACAATAGGTCAAAATATTGTTGGCTTATAAAAAGATATACAGATAGACAGACATAAATTTAAAAAATGTAAAAGTTAAGGTCAGTTAGTCGTAAAATAAATATCTATCACAAAATTTTACAAGGAAAATAGATGGTATGTAATTTAGGCTACAGATTTATATAGTATTATAGATAAGATAATTAGCTACTTCATATATTGTATATATAAAGTGGTTAATTAAATAACTTTAATTATTCATAATATATATACATGCAAAAGAGAAAGAAGGAGAGAGTGTATTCATGTTGATTGATTGATTGCAGGTCATGGCAAGTGATCTACTTTAGTCCACGCCCTGTATCCATTATACGTATAGTTGGCACCAATAACTCTGTTAATGAGGTACTCTTATCAATGTTTATATATATATCTTTTTTAATCTTAATAGGAATATTTATATTTGCTATACTGTTTCCTATTGTCTTGTCTCACATAAATTGATATAAACATAATCTTAGGATGGCATATAAATTTGTGTTTTGTGTGTCACAGGTGTTCCATTTAGTGCATTTGGAGTGCCCAGCACAAGTGGAGGTGGGCGATGAATCGGTCACCAAGAAGCCACGCACTGCCAGCCCTCATGATTCACTGGCTCTTAATCGAGGTAATGTTTTTTTTTGTTCATTCTGTCTACCTAATGAGTTTTTATTTTGTGATACAAAACTATTTAGGATTTTTCTGTATTGTCATTTATATATTATAAAAGCTTTTTTTTTGTCTGGCATCAGGTAAAAACTAATGAACATATTTGTATGAGACTTAAACTTTTGATGCAGAATTATTTGTAGATAATTTTAGGCTATGTAAATGTTAAAGTATGTTCATTTGTGTTATGTATGAAAACTATATGCTGCATCATTATGGAATTTATTGCAAATTAAACTTAACCTACCCACAAGCTGTCTACATTGTATGCAAAAAATATATACTACAATTTGGATATTCATCTTTCAATAACAGCTAGACAGATTGTAATCAAATTTTGCATAAAGGTAGATTATGTCCTCTAATAGCATATAGATAACCATTTATGTAAAAAATGTATAATATTATTAAAAATGTACAAATACATTTAGCATAATCGTTTAATAAAATGGAAATATTTAGCTCCCAGCAGCAGCAACAGTTCTACACAGGACGAGAATGACAACATTCCAGCTGCTGTTGCGGGTGCTGCAGCTGCTATTGACGAGGGTGCTGGGCCGAGTGCTGGTCGTCGCTCGCTGCCCCCCGCCGAGACGGCCACCGAGGCGGAGGAGCGCTACCACGAATGACTACTAAACCGTCAGCACTACGATTCGTGTTGGTCGTGAATATGGATAACAAATAATGCATGCAACATGAGACTAAAGGTCTATTGATGTATTTGGTTGTCCGTACAAGCAACTTGTAAACTAAGATGTAAAATAACTAGCATCGGCAATAAATACAACCTTGGAGGTTTTGTGAAAGGTCTAAATTAATTAGAATGGTTATCTAAACCAATAATAATAGGGAAAGGAAAATTCTCAATGAACGACGACAAACCGAATGTTATGTTCTCGGATAACCTTCCACGTAGGAGTGACTAGTTTGTAAAAATGGTTACAGGTGATTTAAGATCTTTCTCATGGACATTTCGAAAGCATCTTATGCCAGTAACGGTCCTCCGGTGACTGCAACAAAAATGATTATGTAAATTTGAAAATAAAATTAAAATCGATAGCACATAAAGTATGTATAAATGGTTTCGAGGTTAGATTATAGTTGAGAGTTAATTTTATTAATATATGCATTCAATAATCTAATTATACAGTTACATATCTTGATCAAATAAATTCTTAGGATATATTTAATAATTTTTGTTTAATGTATGTGTAAATAGTTAGTATATCTGCTTGTTGTGTATGGAGTGGCTAACTCAATATTAGTACTGTTTGTGTATAAACTGCTATAAGTTGACCATTAGATTGTATATCACTAATGAAAAAGAATTTATTAGTTTTTAACATTTGAATTTGAAGTCTTTGGAAAGCCTAGGCAGCATGCTATTAAATAATATTAGGTCCTTACTTATGAAATTAATGTTTTGTCGAACTGGCCACTTTGACCTCAATTATCTGGAAGGAATTTCAAATTTAAATTTGGCTTGTGTATTAGTGTTTCGAATTTAGTGATTTACTTATTTTCACGCCATTTGATTTCTCTTTGACGTCGCTCTGTACACAATATGGAAAACTGAAATATCGCGATATTTACGAATACAAGTACCACTGTGGCACCGACGCTGCAGAAACAGCTCGAAGGATTAATAATGTGTATGGGGAAGCTATTGTGAAAGAAAATATGGTACATTTTTGGTTCCAATCTTTTTGTTTTGGAAATTTTGCCTCAGAATAAATCCCATAGACCACTAGAGACCCTAGTTGACAATGAAGAGTAAAGGTGATTGTGGAAGCAGATCCATCGCAAATCACTTCAGAGTTAGCAGCAGTTTTCGGTGTGAGGGACAAATCAATTTTGATTTCTTTGATACAAATTGAAAAAGTTCGAGAAATGGATACCATATAAGTTGAATTAAGCACACCAACAAACACGCATTGAGTGCTGCATTATATTACTCAACCATCACAATAACGAGGGAATTTTGCATTGTATTATCATTTGTGATGAAAAATAGATCCTGTACGATAATCTGAAACATTCATTACAATGGTTGAATCTAGAACTGGCTAAATCTTTTTCCAAGTGAAAGTTGACTTAGCAAAAGGTACTGGTGAGTGTTTTGTGGACCAGTGCTAGTATAATTCACTACAGTTTCTTAAGATTTGGCCAGACGATTATGGCAGATCTGTATTGTCAACAATTGCAAACCATGATGGAAAAGCTTGCTATTCAACAACTGAGACTGCTCAATTGCTCTAGCCCTCTACTGCTTCAGGACAATACTAGATCTCACACTTACAACAGACAGTTGCTAAATTAGAGGAGCTGCAATTGGAATGTCTCCGACACCCACCATACTCCCCAGATCTTGCTCAACCCAATTTGGACAATTTCTTGCAAGGAAAAAAAATTCAATTAGGATAGGGCAGTCTAAACTGCCTTCAAAGATTTTATTGATTCTCGCTCCCACACTTTTTAGTTATGGAATCAATGAACTACCTATAAAATGGCGAAAGTGCATAGATAATAATAGTACATACTACGATTGATTAAATATGTAATTTCATATTTTTTTTGTTTCATTTTTCATATAAAATGTCAATTTCATATGTAAGGATTTAATATATCTAGCTCTAGTATTTTAGAACAGTTTTCTATATTCAATGTGTAATTCATATTTTGTTTCAAATTCCCTGTTAATTTTGGTTAAGTTTAGAATTTAGTAATTGAAAAAAGAAATACTTAGTTTTATTTTATGTTAATAATAAATTTATCTTATATATAAAAAAACAATCACTATGTAAAATAATATTTTTCAATATTGTGATGAATATTTTGCTGCATTCCACCTGTTGTGATTGAATGTTACATTTTTGGCAATAGTTTGCTGTAATGATTTTATATTTTTGTATAATATATTTCAACAAGAGCCTAAATAAATATTAGTCATAACTAACTATTATATTCAGCAAGAAAAATCACTACTATTCATCTATAAGTTTCCACTGATAGCTGAAAGGTTATATATAGATAACAAATAAAAAAAACACATCGTAAATTTTATAATGTATTACTATATAATGTCAAACTTTATAACATATAACAGGTTGATATCATTAATACAGTGAAGCACTATCTATTTATGCAACCCCCCTCTGTAATTATTGTCTTCATCTAGATACTGATAGTGAGTGTTGCTTGTACTTGTATTAAATTGTGATAATGTACAGAAATACTAAGTTTTGTATGTAAAACTTTTTTATTGTTTATTTTAATGAACTTTAATTTTGATTTCACTTTTTGGTTTGATAGTCAGTTGACTAGATATAAATTTAATCTGCTTGCATATCATATTAAAAAATATAATGCTTTTAGTATCAGCATACAGTCTAGCTGCATTTCCCTACAGCTGACAGTGGAGCACTCTCATTTAGGGGTATGTAGTACTTTTTTCATTTACCTGAGGATATAAATGCTACGATAATTATGCTTCTATTAAATAGAATACTTTAAAATAGTTTGATGTTGAGCACATGTAAATATATAAAGGCCATCAATAAGTGGTTTTAATTTTGCTGTTGCCGTTTTACATTGTTATAACAAAAAATTGGAACTAATCGAATAGCTAGAATTTTTATAAAATGATTAAAGTTTTACTTTATATCATGCCACAGGACATGGTATTCTTGAAATGGCTTAATTGCTTATGAGGAACATCTTATTTTTTTTGAAAGTGCTATTTGCCATAAATAATATAAAATTGATAATATGGTTAGTCATCTTGAATATGAATTGAATAGTATCAGTAATTAGTACTTTATAATGTATATATGCAAAAACTTCTTAACACTCAATTATTCATTGCATTTGCACAAAAATGCCTTAAGCAAGTTGGAACTTTTTTGATTAGCATTTAGGAATAATACATTTTGCTTATATGTATACTCTATATATAATAACAATTTTCACAAGGGTATTTTTGTATTAGAAAGGACATGTAATTTTTTCTTATATTGAACTGTGGCATTTTTAAAGTGTTTATAAGTTACTTATATTTTAGGTTAAATATTATGCACCTTTTTTTAACCATATGTAGATATGCTAATAAATTTTTTCATGAACAATAAAATAGAAAAAAATATTAGCTATAGATATGTCAGTGATAGTAATAAAAAGTTACACTTATAAACAGATTCTAATCACAACTGTTTCCTTTTATTTAGGATAATAATGTTCTAGTCTATTTTGTTAAATGTTAGTGTTTTATCTTGTTACTGAATACTGATAGTTTATACAGTTATATATTTAAACTATAAGAAATATATCACAACGAATGATGTTTTGAAACGTTTGTAAACCTTTAATGTTAATACATTTTAGTGTATTTATGTTTATCATTGTCCAATCTTTCCAATTATAAATTTTGTATATCAATGATAATAATTAAAATTATCACATCTTTGCCATATGTGATTCAATTTGGTAGATTAGGGAGCGCCCATTAATTACGTGAGGCGCTTGGGGGCGGGGGTCAAGCCGAATCTCACCCAATCTTACGGCAGTGGAGGGGGCTTGACAAATATCACGTAATTTTTTTTCACAAGAAACTGCAAAATTGAAAGGAAACGATAAAATTTAACATGTTTTTCCAATAAAATGAGGTTAAATAGTTGATAATTTTGATAAATCTCATTTGAGATTAAGGGAGGGGAGGGGTTCAGGCCAAATCTTATCAGGGGTGGGGGCAAAATCACCAAAATCGCCTCACATAATTAATGGATTTTTCATTTAACAGAAACCGTGCAATTTCAAATCAAATATTTCGGATAATCCATACCTACAGGATGGAAACAATTGAATTTTTATTCAGTGTACCATCCAAATATACATAATACATTAGCTTGATATACAGGATATCCACCTTTTACAATAAGAATGCTTTTATGAGATACTGATGATTCATTATAACATTTTTGAACTGGAAAAGATAAGAAATATTAAGTTTGAATGTATCAATGCAATAAAATTGTATATATATTTTGTGATATCTTTAATTGGTAATTTATGTTTCCATTTCTCTGTGATCAACTAGAGATTATATGTTTTAATAATACCATTGTATTGTCACCTTAATAAGTTTAAATCTTTTTGTGGTTTGGTTACAGTAAATAAAAATATTCATATCAAAAAAATCATTTATTTATGTAATTTGTGACCCTCTTTCTCGTACTATTGCCCTACTTTTTTTAGATAAGTCACTTGGACATATTATATCGGGATTATTTTCTTCTGTAAATTCATCTAACCTTTTCCTTATTAAATATTTCAACCTTGTTAAGTTTTCTCCTCCCTGTAAAACAGAAATACCTATAATGTCTTTGAATTTAATTATCTTTTCTGGTCGTATTTCTTCTGATACATTTTCAATAGATTCTTCAATGTTTTCAAGAGACTGTTTCACTGCATGAAAAATTTCAGATGATCCTTCTAAATCCATTTTGTTAATGGCTAATATAGCTGGTTTTTCTAATAATTCAGGGTTGTATAACTCCAACTCTTTATTAAGTAAGACTATTGTTTCAAAACAAGTACGCATGGTATGCTGGGGGCTTAATTTAAATCCTTGTATATCAGTAATGAATAACAGCAATTTAGTACGTTCAACATGCTTTAAAAACTTGTGTCCCAATCCAATATTTATATGTGCACCTTCGATTAGTCCAGGCAAATCGGCTAGGGTTATTTGTCGCAAGTCATTAAATTGCATTATACCTAGATTTGGTTTAATAGTTGTAAAAGGGTAGCTCGCAACTCGTGGCTTCGCTCTAGATAATGCTTTTAAGAGTGAACTTTTGCCTGCATTAGGGAAGCCAACAAAGCCCACATCAGCTATTAATTTCAAATCTAAACGTACATGATGTTTTTGACCCGAATGACCCAAAAAACCATTTTGGGGGTTCCCACCAGGTCCACCACGTGCGATCAACACTATTTCACCTTCCTCATTAATTTGGCCTAAAACTTTTCCATCTTCTCTGTATATTGTCATACCAAGTGGAACTTCTAGTTTTATGTCTGCACCAGGCGCTCCAACAATTTTCGTTTTACGACTATCTTCACCATGACCAGCCTCTATGGTTTGGGCTCTGTATTTAGACATAATAGACTTTAAATTTACATTCTCCTTTCCAATACAGTAGACACATCCTCCTTGACCGCCCAGACCACCATATTTTGGTAGTCCGGTCCCACCAGTACCGCCTTTAACGTGAATTCTCAAAGAATCCAAAAATTTCGTCCTAAGGTATTTTCGAGGAATTTTAATTTCCTTTACAGCATTGATAGTTCTGCTTAAAAATACCATTATTCATTCAAGAAAATATGTGCACCGTTATTTTCTTTATGATATTAATTGGTAAGATTAAGAAAGTAACTGAACGTTATTAGAAATTATTAACTAAGATGTAAAACAGACTATTAATCACATGCAAAAAGGATCACAATTAAAATGTCATAGTGACAGTTCAACACAAATTAGTTGATTGGGGTGACCATTGAGCATATAAAGTTATAAAGTAATGGGGGTGACCTCATAACGCACTTACGATATGTTTAAGTATGACTGTCAATCACAATTAAACAATCGAATACTAAACAAGAAATATTGAAATTTAATATCGTAAAGTTTATATATATATATATAATATTAAGTAGGTCTACGGATTATTATAAAGAAAAGATATTTAATCGATATTTAATCAATGTATACTAGTTTCTAATTCAAACGGTAACGCATGTCATGCTTCTTATCTAGACATTAGTGCCGCGATCCGTGCTAATAATTAGTAAATCCAACGGAATTTTATAATTTTAGCTATTCTTACCTCACTTGGTTTTTTTTACTGTTATTCTATTTTACAAATTATGATACCTTGATGAGATCAACAACATGAACGTAGTAATTTTTTTGTCGACGAAAACTTCTCATTGAATAAGTGAAACATAGTCACTTTTTTAGTCAAAATGGATTAATATATGTATAAGGTAGCTCTAATGAGTACCAGACTTCAAAACTGAACAAACAATTAGTTCATACAAAATTGTTTTTGTAACGACCTACAACGTATGTGCGAAGTATTAAAGACAGGCCTGAAAAGAACTACGGCACGTTCGTGAAAATTGCAAGCTACATGATTGAAGATTGAATTCTGTACTGAACATGTAATCGCCTCGCCACAGCATTTCTTGTACGCCGCTCGGATGTCAAAACGCAACCATTCGCCGCGGCGTCCGTCGGCCGTGTAACGAAACGAAACGACGGCGGCGATACTTAAACGCGCGTCGTAACGCGCACGCGCGCCTTTCGATGCATCCGACGTTGGCCGCCGGTGTGAAAACAATCGAAAGCAATTGAAACACTTAAAAAATAATTAAGGAATTAATCATCATTTCAATTGGTTAAAATTCTGGAATTTTGATTGGCAGTTACTGGCTGTTTTACTGAGTACAATCTAGCGTCCTTTTCCGCCATAGTTTTTTTTACATTTATTGTGATAAATGTAAAAAATTTGGATATCCATTTCGATATGTTGTGACATATCGAAATGGAATATTTGAAAGGCCATATCGATGTATTATGACTTAGAGTTGCTGTAATCAAATGGAATTTACAATGTTATTAGAATCCTTTTCTATTTTCTTTCTTCTTTCTTAAACATCTATAGGCGCAGGGTAAACCTGATTGTTGACGTAGCGACGTTGTTTGCCGTGGCTACCGGTCGCCATGCTATACTCGGGTATATATACAGTCTGTTTATAGTAGAGTGCACTATGTGGCGACGGGTCACCACGCTATACTATGGTGTATATATATATACACCATACTGTGACAAGCAATTGTCACAGTAATACCATCAGAGGAGTCATCAAATATAATTATTATTGAAGTCGCAGATGAAATGAATTAAGTTGTGGCAACTTGAAATTAATATTGAATTTTTGTATTTAATGAAAATGTTTATTTAATAAATAGTCATCGTTTTCTGTAAAAAATCATCATATTTAATTTTTCCATTATTCCATTATGCTATATTTAGTTCCTGTCGTAATCTTGTCTTTAATGAATATTACTTGTACAAACTCGATGTTTCACATCTGCCAGGCGTCCCGGGTTTAGTAATGGCATGCTTCTCTGTTATTTATACCATTTCTAATATTGGAATTTAAGAGATTCAAAACAAACGAAAGTACAAAAATTAATACCCAGTCGCTATATATTATGATTAAAAAACGGTTTTCATTTACATAAACAAAAATATGTTTCACTAAACCCAATTTAAAAAAAAAAACTACAAAATCACACGACAACAAAACAAAATGGCCCACGAATCTCAATAATAAGGCGTGATCCTGCCTAAACCTATTGTCTATTTAAACTTAAAGATATGCATATCAAGTTATGCACAATGTATTTGTTAACGAATTGTCATAGACGAGGAAACCAGGAGTGCTTTACGATAAGATTTAATGTTTTGTCTACTTCTATATGTTTCAGCTCATCGTGACATACTTTAAGGAGGTTAAGTTGATGACCCTTGGGAATACGGCACAACAAGAGCCTTGGCTCATGTTCGACTGGAGTATATCGATAATAGGGAGTGTTATATTGTATAACATATCGATTGGGCTCTATATTATCTTTCAAGAACTTTTCTGTCAATTTTTGCGTCTCGTTGTCATCTAGTTGGGTTGTTTGTGCTCAGTTACGGCTTTTTGAGATATGGTTTATTTGAGTTTCTGGGTTGCGACTTAAATAGTGAGCATACAACATCATCGCCTCCTTGCTATACTTAATGGTAAAAACCATTTTGATTTTACTCCCCATGATTTTTCGTACTCCAGGCTTGTATATGAAAAATCGATTCTTAAGATGTGAACTCCAAAAAACTAATTGTACAGTACCATATATGACTTTCACGAAGGTTCTTGTGACATGAATTGAAGGTACTAGTGACAATACAATAGGTAGGTACCTAACAAGTGAACTACAAATCGAAACCAAACAGAAAATGTAATTCCTGTAAAGTTTTCAAATTTTGACAACCCTACAGTCCGAGAATTTATGGGCTGAGATGTTACTTTGGATTCTGTGTCTACATGCCTAACATTGCTCAACTCCATAACTTCTGTATTTTGTAATTATGAGACATCATTAAAAGGAGACTATATTTCTATAAACCATATCAATTACTCATATCTTGATAGCTTTTATCCGATCTTTATAAAGTTTCTTGGAGAAAAATTAGCACCACCGAATTCGACCTTTTTTGATAGCAAATGTCAAGCAACTGGTTGACATTAGGTATCATTATAAAGGCTCAGTGCTGCCACAGTTTCGATTTCTATTTAATAGGGAAAATAGTAATATTTGAAATGCGTTTTTAGTTAGTAACGTTTCAAGTTAATTTCGCTGTTTGGGCAAAATTCAGCAGGATTGGCAAAGTTGTAGGATTTGACAGTAACAGATGGCGTTTAAAAAAAAACCACTGACTTACATTTTACGATCTAATAGATGGCGCTTTTAAAGAAACCACCGACTTATATGTCATGGTTTAACAGATGGTGCTTTTAGAGAAAGCACTGACTTACATATCATGATCTAACAGATGGCGCTCTAAAAGAAATCACTGACTTACATTTTACTGTCTAATAGATAGCACTTTTAAATAAAACACTGACCGACATTTTACTATCTAACAGATGGCGCTTTTAAAGAAACCACCGACTTACATGTCTTGGTTTAACAGATGGTGCTTTTAGAGAAACCACTGACTTATGTTTTACGATTTGAAAGTTAACGCTTTTAAAGAAAACACGGACTTGTAATGAACAATAACCCTTCAAATTCCATCATACACTCATCAACTTATTGTGAATTAATCCGGGTTCACTAGTCTGTAGTGTGCTGAGAAATGATACACAATATCTTTCTACAAAACTCCTATAAAAAAGAGATCTAAAATCTGTAAAATCAAAGCGACCTACTCTAGTTGAAGTAGTACCTGACGATTGCATAGTTAAAAAAATAGATATAATGTAAGTTAACGAACTTCTTGAGGGGTTTGTTTTGTTCGATGATCCTAATTCTATATATTTTTGGATAGTTTTGCTGTCTCTGGGCAGGTAGAATTTTTGTATCATGATGCGCATTTGCTTTGAATTTTTTAAAATTGTTTCGTTGTTGTAGGCAAGTATAGGTGTACCATTTAGATGTTTTATTAGTAATGATAATAGTCGCTAGTGTAGAGAGCGCTGTGTTTCCTTTAAGAAAATAAATATTTTTCAAAATTGTTTGTGTTTTGGTAACCCTGGCCCTTCTGATGTTTATAATGAATATAATATAAAACACTACACTACTTTAGAATAGCACATGCAAATTGTAAAAAATATGTTTTATTGTGTTCCAGTAATAACATAATCGTTTCTTGTATTAATCGTATTCAAAAAAACTGGCCAAGAGCATGTCGAACTATGCTCATTATAGGGTTTCATTATTACAAAGAAATGCACTACAGATGAAAAAAGTACGTTGTTACATTTTTTCCATGTTTCTCGTACAGAATAGTTATAAGCATATTAGTCACCTATAATTAGAAAAACAAGTAGGTATGTCGACTATTAAACTAGTGTAAATTAACGTGAATCAGCAAAAGAGAGTATCTTCAAGGCACATACATCCTTTGTTGAGAAGCGCAATTTTTCGGCAATAATTCAAATACGGTATATCCGACCATCTTCAAAATAATTTTCGTTAGAAGTGTTTATTAAGCATTGTCTTTATCATTTTTTTTTTTAATAGCTTTTGAACATACGGTTTAGGAAAATAGAGGGACGGGGAGACTGAACACAAATTCTGTAAATTTCGGACCGATTATTTCCGAATTTATTCACCTAATTAAAAAAAAAAACTGCTTTGAAACCTTAAATTGTTTTTTAATGAACTGTCGAAATAAGTCCCACTTGTTTGACGAAAATTTTTTTTCAGTTTCTGTTACATGTTTGGAGTGCCCCTCTAGAAATATTTATTTTCGTTATTTAATCACCAAACTAAGTAGTGGCTTATACAAAACACCTACTCTATAAATTTCGTCAATACATGCCTTGTAGTTTTTGAATAAAATGTCTGTGACTTACGGACGGACGGATGGACGAATGGATATGATGAAACTATAAGAGTTCCGTTTTTACCATTTTGGCTCAGAAACATAAAAAAATGAAGTAAGTAAGCACCTGTGGATCTTTTCTTTTGCAAGTTGTTTTATACGATTGATCCATTTTACTACAGTTGAAATGATTTAAAAAATTTTAATGAAATATATTATTTAGTCTTAAAAATACAACATTTATATAATACCTTTTTTAAATAAATATTAAGTGTGCTTTAAATTCTCTTATAGTCTAAGAATTCTTTATTTCTAGACTTGATAACTGCTGCTCATAACAAAGAAAATAAATATCAAAAAAAATACCAATGTTTATGTAAGCATAAGAAGGGTAAGCCTTGTTTACTTTTGATAGCGGGGGTAGGGGGATTAAAAATTATACAAATTTTGCTTACGTAATACCTGAATGGTCCCTAACTAATGAATGTGATTATGATGGACTTGTTCTGGACCCCAATTAAATTCTACTTCTTTCTAGGTCAAATGGGAAATACTAGCTATCTTAACCGCATTTTTGAAGTGAAACTTCTTTATCGGCGTATGGGAGAAACTTTATAGCAATGTAACGTTTTTCTGTTACGCGCCATCTTTATTTCTGGGTAACATTTTTCCGTTACGCGCCATATTTATTCAATGTTATTAATGTCATCGTGGCATAAACATAATTGTTATTAAGGCCACCTGTCACATATACTTTCTGTCAACACCCTAGATCTATTTACAATTTGTATATATTACATTTTCCTATTATCTAAGTTGAAACCTTTCAACCGACATACATGAACTATATCTCACATTCTTTCATTGAGTGACTTGATTTTATATGTAGCGTTCGATAATTTTCCTACAATTATATATGGCCCTTTTATATGTCGCATTAATTGAAAATTTTACCTATCACCCTTCTAGGTACATATACCATTACCAAGTCTCCTACATGAAACTCTGAACATTTCTATTTCTGAAACTCAGTAGTGACGTGAAAAATAATATTTGAATTAAGTGATTAGTGAAAAAAATTTTATAAAGTTATTGGCAAAAAGAATAAAATATATTTATTCTAATTCCAGTGGATTTCTAACAGAAGTAAGTAATTAAACCTTTTTTCTAATACGTTCAACACGTGGGTGTGATTACGGTATTTATTTTTGTATCCATGTCTATGATAATAAAAGCCTTTTGCATAAACTTTATCTAATTTAGCTTTATTCAACCAATCTCTGTGAAGTTGCAAATAGTAAATCATTTTTCGAAAAATGATGTCATAAAGAAGTTTCACTTCTTACGTGTGTACACTAATACACGCACACTTTTTTTTATATAATTACCTTGCGAGACCGAAAAATTGTCGAATTGCCTCAGGTTCTTAGTGGAGAGGTGTTAACAAGTGCGTCTATTATATTTTACGGATACTCGGTCTCATCTGATCCGTAGACATGACTCTACCCAAATATTCAACCACGGTTGTGAGGAAAGTACACTTACATATACTTATTTAGAAACCTACTCGGGTTAGTGTTTGTAAAACTTTACGCAATAACTTAATGCTTTTGGATACAGTATTACTTAGGAGTACGTCAACGACATGTAAAAAAACGTTTCGTTGTCAATCAAGTCGCACAGTGTCTTGATGATGCGGTCTTAAATAACAGACAAGTTGGCGAGACCGAGCGGCATTTGCAAATATTTGAAATGTTCTTCTGGAGTCACAAAACTATTCAGATGAATACGATAGGGATTTGGTAAAATCCCGTGACCATATCGAGGCAAGAAAAATATCTATGGTCCCCCAATCAATCGATATGGTCTTCGATCAAAGGAAAAAGGTACCAATTCTGTACTGTTATCCGGTTTAGAGCTGTAAAATCAACGTAGAGTCTTTCAGATCCGTGATGCTTTTTAATAATTATAATTGAATTTGAGTACTTTGATTGGGATTTGGTGATAATGTCCTTCGCCAAGAGGTCCTCCGTAATCTCTCGTACCTTAAATTTTTCTGAATAAGAAACCTTATAAGGCCTATATGCAACCGGAATTCAAGTAGTGAGCTCTATTTCCATTTCACCGGTCGAAACCGTAATCGTAGCTGTACCAGATATTAAGAAGTCTAAAAACTCCTTATTAACAGCCATTAAAGCTTTCTGTTTCTCGCCTTGATATTGCGTGATAACTTTCACATAATCATTTGCTTCTATATTGTTAATTTTGACAGGTGTTAGTGCGGAATGCGTAAGATGTTGCCTACTACGCGATTGAGCAAAAAAATTATCCTTGACATGCTGAGGCTTCTTAAAGAACGTACATGCATGAATGTTAGACCTCCAGGAAGGTCCAGGGTCTGAAGTTAAATTGAGTTTTTTAAGACACTCACGGCCTTTATGGCATCTCTGGTCACACGTAAAGCATTATCGTCCTGGACTCCTTACTCCCAGAAATCAGGGACCTCGGCGTATACGTGCAGGCGTTCGCGGACGACGTGGTCTTAATGTTTTCCGGACAGTCGGCCTCAGTACTGGAGGCGGAGGCTAACCGTGCACTAGCCTATGTGAAGGATTAGGGCGATCGGAATAAGATGAAGTTTGCACCATCCAAAACAAACGCATTGGTGCCACCAAAACTGGAAATTGACGTCCTAATCCATACACATGAGCAATACAACAATTGCCCTGGTTGACGAAATCCGCCTCCTGGCTCTAACAATGAACAAGAGGCTGACCTTCATAGCCCATGTGTCCAAGGCGTGTAAAAAGGCTGCCAATATCTACAAAGGCATAGCCATAGCGACCAAGGTCACATGGGGATTGAGTCCGGAGATAATGAGGACGATATACGTCGCCGTGATAGAACCTATCCTCATGTATGCATCACGTGCTTGGGTACCGGCAGCAAGTAAGCTCGGCGTGCGAAAAATGCTTGTTGCTCTTCAGCGTAGCGTCGCATTGAAGGCATGCCGGGCTTACCGAACGGTCTCTCTCCACTCCGCGCTGATACTCTCGAGGCTGCTCCCTCTGGACATAAGGGTGAGGGAAGCGACCTGGTTATCCGAGGTAAAGCGCAGAAAACATGTGAGAGACGTATGTGCCGATCGGGAGCTCGAAAGCCCTGTGGATTTCTGCGAATTGCCGCATCCTGCACATGTTCTCGAGCTCGAGTTCGAGAGCGTGGAGGACCTGGATCCGACAACGATGGACCGACTCGCTATAGTCGGGCCGAACATTTATAGCGACGGTAGCCTAATCGAAGGCAAAGTCGGTGCGGCCTTGAAGGAATGGCGAGACGGGGTGAAATCCGGGAATTCCGCAGATCGACTCCAGTCTTTCAGCACGGTATTCTAGGCAGAAATGTTCGCCCTGCATCGGACAATAAAGAGGGTAGAGAAAGGTAAAGATCGACTGGTTACCATCTTTAGTGACTCTAAGTCATCATTGCAGATATTGACCGGTCCAACAACCTACAACCTTCTGGCCTATGCAGAGAGGAGGGATATACTGGATATCGATGCGGAGGGCAGGGGAGCGCACCTATTCTGGGTGCGAGCTCACGCGGGTACCACGGGAAACGAGCGTGCTGACGAGCTCGCCAGGAATGCCACTATTAAATAAAAGACGACAGTGGACTGTGATCGTTTCCCGCTGTTGTTCGGCAAAAAGGTGATTAAGTTGGCAAGCCTGAAAGAGTGGCAAAAAAGATACGCCGAGGGAAGAATCGGTGAAATAACCAAGCGCTTTTTTCCCCGAGTGAAAGAGGCTTACGAATCCTTTAACGAGTCCGTATGACGCCCCTCTTGACGCAAATCCTCACAGGACTCGGCGGATTCGCCCAGATTCATGTTGGCGAATTCGCCGTCCTGCGCATGTGCCCCAGATAAGATTCAAGATCTACTGCATGTTCTGGAAGAAAGACTGATATTTGTGAAGGAACGTGCGGAGATCGAAGTGGGCATGGGTGTCCGGATTCTGAGGGAGAACTTCCCGACCTCCTAAGCGACGACAAAAATTGTAAGAAGAAGATAATAATAAAACGATGCAAATAATTATTTCATTTCCCATTCCAACCAAAGTATGAAAGGCTGCGCACACGAGACTTACAAATCTGAGAAAAAGGCATACAAGAGCTGTCACGAACTGTGTGACAGGGGACGAGAAAAAAAAACGGTTTTCATTTACATGAATAGAAATATGCTTCACTAAACACAATTATTGAAAATAACTACGAAATCACAACACAATAAAAAAACAAAATGTCTTTCGTATCTCAGTAATAATACAAGGCTCTGTCTAAACGTGTCCACACGCCGAACGCTTGAAGAAGGAAGAGCGGATTTTTTTTTAGTTTTTTCGTTGCGAGGTGAGGGGGATAAAAAACCTAATGAGTTGCCACGCACCCGCATCTGTGGAGTGTGTCCGACTTTCACGGACCAAAAAACCCCCGAAGCAACATGTTGGATAGCTATTGTCCGTAGCCTCATTAAATTGAAGCTTTGAGGGGTCATCGCGGACGATCGGCATGGGATGCCGTCGGCGCGCGATTGCCCTATGGATGGCACAAGGTGGGCATTTTGGCATAGGAAATCACATGGAGATTCTGCTCGGGCTGAATCTCCGAGCGGGGCGCGCGAGCGTGGGGAACGTACCGGTTGGGTGACCGTTTAAGGACGTGATATGAGAGAGCTGAATTTTTTTTTGTTCTCCCTTTTGCGACGAGGAGGAGATAAAAAATGTCTATCTCGCACACCCTCGCGCCCGTATGCGTGGGTAGTGTGGGGCTGAAACCCACTAAAAAATTCCCCCTGAAAAAACATAATTGGTTCGGCGATGCTGTTAGCTGGTATTCTATTTAGTTTCACTGTAAAATTCGAGAGCTGAACCGATTACTGCCGCTTATATATTGGTTTGTTTGGCGAGTTTGACAGGTGGAGCCTTCCTTCATTCATTCTCGGGGTTTCTATTTTTTTTAATTTTTTCACACAATTTCTTTTCACAATATTTTCACACTAATAATTCATACGCTTTCGCGTGAAAAATATTTATTTTCCTCAGTTAATTTTTTTCATTTCATTAAAACTGGACGAAAATAGAGATTTATTAAAAAAGTTGAAGTCAACTAAAATTACGGTTGCTTGGTGTTATAGTAATAGCAGTAAGATTATATTATATGGTACCAAAAATCGGTTATTGATAGTATTTGATTTTAAATATACTAAGCGTGACAGACCGGGTGCACGCGAATGGAACGGTTAATAGCCCGTTTTTGTTCTTTGCTGATGGACTGGCTCATGGCTGGCCATTTGCAGGAGCGGCGTCCCGTCAACTTATCTGTGTCTGTGTCATTGGTGTTTGGTAATTTTGGTATAAAAACACTATACTGTGTATAGTATTGGTAAACAAGTGAGTTTGAATTGTAAACAATAGTAAAGTATGGTTAAAAAATTGAATATATCGTAAAATCGCAATGAGATGAATTAACAATTAAGGAATGAAGATTAAGGAAACATCAAGGAAGTGAAAATTTATTGTGGTTTGGTGCTGATATTTAAAAGAAAATTTAGCATAACATTTGTACCGGTTGTTTTTAATGCGATATACTAGATAAATGCTAAAATGTTTTCCAATAATCGCATATTTAATCTTTTCACAGGATGGTTTTTATATTTTTGTTTAAATTTAGTATTAGCAAGTAACGGAGACCGTTCTCCGTTTTATCAAAATTGTGTTAAAAGTTGTACGAGTGCAAATTGTACAAGAGGTAAAGGTTTTTTTTATAAATAAATGTCTCTCAGCTCCATCCCACCAACACTGCTTATGTCATAATAAGCACTTTACACATAGTGAAAATACAGTTTATTAATTTTTTTTAATTTAATAGTTTTTATACTTTAGTTACTATTAGGTGTCTACTTATGGATAAATAACAATGTAAAACAAATATAATTACAACAATAATGTACTCATTTTAAGAATTTGGTTCATATTAATGTTTTATTTTGATTTAAGTTTTTTGAGTGAAATTATTACCTATAGACATAGAATGTGATAAGATAAATGCAAGGAAATAATTTATAATAGATTACAATTTTTATTTATGGGCATTAAAAAGTATCTGTCATGCTTGTTACATTTAGTAGTAATAAAATTACCCTTTAATTAATACAGGACATCCTTTACTAAAATTAAGAACTTAGTAACTTTAAAATTTACATGTTCCCTCTGCTTACAGGTATATACTTTTATTTTGGAAATGCATTATTGAAATTGCAGATTGCATTTGATAGATTTTTTTTCTATTAATAACTATTTAGCAATGCTTAACAAATTTATAAATAAGTAAACAATTTATAGTATAATGAAATTATAATTAAAAGATATTCTATAACTAATAAATATGGTTTTAAAATTACTTAGTCTAGTTTCTAATTACATAATATTCAAAGTTTGGTGTACAGTAGTTCATCAGAGATTATTTGACGATAATACACTTAAGCCTAGCCATTTAAATCTTGATATGTCTACTTTTTAATAGGTATTCTAGTTTAGAATTTCTGTATTGCTCGAGATAGCATTACATTTGTAAGCACATCTATCAGGAACCAAAATTATGCAACTCAAAACCCTTTTCAAATGATCATCAAAACATTAAGCATATACATTATACATACACTCTGAGTGTGTTTGGATTCATCAAACTTACTACATAAGTTCTTTTGTTGATAATTTTTTCTTATAAATTGACTCCTATTTCACAGAGAAATAGAAAGAGGCCAAAGGTTTGCACGTGATATGATCTTTGCATGTCTCTTTTACTTCACTGACATCCAACAATTTTTTTATGCCAGCTCGTTGGTTTTGGGTGTTCAAAACTTGACCTTTTTTTAATAAACCACCAATTTGGTTTGCAATAGGTTTTCTAGAGAGACCTTTTAATTATACACATCACTCTATAGATTTGTTTTATCAGTGGATCAACTTATATTTAAGATGATTCATTCTTTCCAGACAACTAAACCACTGCAATAGATTTCTTTCTACACTAGTGCTACTAAATCTTTCAAACCACACTGCTCTCTGACACCATTGTTAAATACTATATTGTGAAAGGTGGACACAGAGCTCGGTTTTGTTGTCAATGGTACAAGCTTGAAGGTATAGGGCCAATTTAATTGGTATAATTTTCTGTGTAACACATTGTATGTTTTGTTTCTGATATCATATCATTTTTTAGTATCAGTATCTTTTTCCTTAGTAACTCAATTCCTTTTTATTATATGTTATGCATATTTTTCATGTGTGATGTTTCCAGTCTTGTGGTTGTAACAAATGTGGGTACTAATCCTGCTTCGGATGAAATAGTTTTAATAAAATTAAAAAAATATTTTGCAAAATAATTTTCAAGTGACATTATTGGGTCTCTATCTTGTTTTTTTGTTTTATAATTAATACAGATATGTTATATTTGAGAGAATTGGTTTTAATTATCCTTATTATACATTAGTGCAGCAGTCATACAACCATATTTTAGGAAGAGAAGGTTAGAAGATCTTTAAATATTTGTCTTCTTTCTTAGGAGTTCTTTGACCCTTTATTGACCTGGCTGAATTTGGAGGCATTACACAGTCAGTTTTCATCAATCAATATCTGATAAAGTATTTATTTAATGCTAGGGGTAACCAAGAACATTTTCTTATGTACTTGGTAATATTTAGATACATATTTGAATGAGTTATTTTTGATGATTTTGAAGTTTTTGTAATTGTCTTTGAACATAAGAACATATAAATGATCATCACCAGTCCCAGTTCATATTTTTCCAAAAAATCATGAATAATTAGTGGCATTGTTTGTTCTATGAATCTTAGTTTTTATTTCTTGCAATAATAAATAATACATGGTGGCTTCATAGACCAAGTAAGCTTGTTTACATATTGTTTCACTCTGAGTTTTTAATTTTTTTATTTCCCACCTCTTCTGTAACTTAAATAATACCTCCTTTTTGTTCGTAATTCTAATTCTTTATTTGTGTTGTGTTTGTATTTACTTGGACCTTTTGTTGCCTAATTTTCTCATTTTTATTTCAATTATCCAATCTTTTACTTATCTAATAACTGCAATGTAAAATATCACTGAAGATAACTTTTGGAAATGCATAACGTGAGAAACTCCCACTGGAACTGGACTCTTTATTTTTCTAGCTACATTTGATAGTATTCTTTATAGATTAGGTGATGTTTATGTTCATAATGACTATATCAGCAATGATGTCTTCATTTGCAAATTTATGTGCACAGCAATACCTGTGTTTAAATCTGGAGAAAAGCATGCATTGCAATTAGTGGAACTTGTATTTATCATAATGTTGTTAATATATCAAATTATTTTTTGGTTTTTCAATTCAATAGATTTATATTTACATAATTTAATACTATTGCTTATTTTATTCACATAATATTTTTTTAATCAACTAATTATAATTTTATACCTTTAATCTTCTTATACTGATTTCTGGGAATTTCCAAAATATTAATTATTGTATACTTTCATATCTTTACTATAAGATGGTGTCGATTTCAAGAAAACAGCAGAAGTAAACCAGGATATCTTTAGCTATTTGACGCAGTGGAGTTGCAAAGATGAGTGTCGCTATCATTGCATGTGGCTCACTGTTCATGGTTTCAGAGAAAGGGGATATCCGACACCCAAATTTCATGGAAAGGTAAAAGGAGTTGTATATATAATGTCTAATTGTACTTACTGTAATATATTATTTTATAATACTAATTAATTGTTTTGTTTCTTTATAGTGGCCATTTATAAAAATTTTTGGTGCTCAAGAACCTGCAGCTGCTTTCTGTTCTCTATTGAACCTCTTTGCACATGTACATATGTATGTTAGGCTGAGAAAAAGATACTCCAAGTATAATACACCTCTTACTATGTTTTGGCACTTATTTGCTTGGGTAATGCTATGGTTGTATTTAAACTATGTATGCAAATATTTTTTAAGCAATTCATTGGTTAAAATCAAAATTAAATTATAATATACATTTCATTCTTATTTTCATATGTATTATTAGTGGATTGGCTTAGACTCTGTTGTATAAAACTCATAAAATATGTTGCGTAGCATAACAATATTTATTTTATAGGTATAAAGCTATTATATTTTTAAATAGTAGTAATTTTAATTATTATTTTCAGGTTTGTATGAATGCATGGATTTGGTCTACTATATTTCACACAAGAGATACACCTTTTACAGAATTTATGGATTATACCTGTGCATTGTCTATGGTGGTTGCACTGTTCGTAGCTGCTATTGTTAGGTTTGTTTTAATTATTTACCTTTTTAATATTTGAACATTTTTCATCTGGCAAAAAACCAAACTGAGGTAAATTAATGAAGGGACAAATTTTAAGAACCCATAACCTATGAATTTGCATAAAACATTTGATGTATGTCATTGAAGTAGGAGAGATATGCAGACATTGTATTATGCGGAGATCTGTGGTCTCTGCATAATCTTTGAAATTGGAATTAATTCATTTGACAAGTATTGTTGGACTTAATTTTTATTCTTTCATATAAAAACTGAACATTGTGTCCCATGTTGTAGTATGGGTCCATGTGTATGTACATACATCTTCTTATTCAACACCAGCCGACAGTAAAATATCAATGTCAATTTGTTAACTTTCATGTTTACAGGTTGTTCTATGGGCGGACGTATACTACAAGTGTGATCTTAATCGCTACATTAGTATACTACATTAACCATGTGTCCTACTTATATACTGGTCGCATTGATTATGGATATAATATAGCTGTAAATGTTGTTATAGGTAATATTTCTGTTTATTTAAATCCATAAAATATTTACTTTAGCAAATATTTAATAGCAGAATATTTTGTAACATGCTATTTATATTTTACTGCTATATGTTCGGCTTTGTTTGAGAAATCACATTGTGATTAGGGGAAGCGAATTGGGATTTTTTTTTACTATACTAGTTGTTTATTTTAATATTTAATACATATACATCACATACATTTATATATTAATTCAACATATACCTACATAAATATGATATATGTTATTATGCTGAGATTGTTTATTGGAGCAGCAGTTGTAAATAAAAGATCTCCATTATTAACTTATTTTATGATCAAACTCACTACACTGTGACTTTCAATATTTGTAGATAAATAGATAGTTAGATAATGGCAACATCTGAGGAAAATCAAGATCAACATCGGTTCAGGACTGGAATGGCTAGCAAGGCCGGGATCGGGATTAAAAGTGGAAGCAAGATTGATTCATAATAGAAAATAAGTCATTGGCAGTACGAGTGCGATCAGGATCAGGGTCATGGATGACAGCGTGATTGCTTGACTTAAAAGATGAAGGAATTGATTCTACATCCACCCTGTGATTTAATAAGAGAGTTTCCAATATGTATGGAACCAGTGTCTGAAATATGGTTTAATTTTCTCTTTTTGTGTATATTATGTGTAGGTATGTTAAAAAAAAAGTTGTATATGTAAACTGTCAAATATCTGATATCCATAACATAAGTCTCATTGCTTAGTTTGGGACCAGATGGCGCTGGTATGCCACATAAAATATTATTTTTAGAGGGTATATATACTGGCTATAGATTTGTAGACAAGACAACAGGTTTGTACAATGACCAGCGTTTGATTTTTAGATTATTTTGTGATTGTTTACAAATAATAGTCTATAATGATATATCTCATGCGTTGTTGTTATTTTGCCAAATTCATATTCTGTATCCTTAATCAGTTTTTTATATGTGTATTGTAAACATGCAGTTGTTGTTATATAAATTTGTTAGTGTAATTTCTGAACAACTTCATCAATTTTCTTTTGTCAACGTGATGATGTTCATGACTATGCTAGGATCTATAGTTGGCAATTTAATTGAGTTATTAACAAATTTTGTATTTGTGCACCAGAATTATTCATATTCATGACATATGTTGGGTTATCTCCAAAAAAGATAAACCAAAAGTCTGAATATGGTAGGTGGTGCTGTGGTCAAGTTATTAATTAATTTTATATTAATAAACTGAGATAATTTGTATATACACATTATATTTGCATTTTTCGAAACGGAATATAAAACATTTTGCAAAATTTGTGCAAGTGGGGAAAAAGGAACAAAAGCTTACATCATCTACCTGAAGGACAAAACAAATTGGAAAACAATATGTTGCACTTAAATAAAATTATTGTAATGATCACAATTTATGTATAGTTAAAAAATCACCATTTTTTACTTTTACTTTTTATGCCATTATATAATGAAAATATATCTGCACAGGTGCAGTTGGTTCGCTACTGTGGACGTGGTGGGCGCTGTACCAACGTGTGCGTTATTCATGGCGACTTCTTCTATTCTTGGGGTTCTCAGCAGTCTTGCTTTCTTTAGAGATATTGGATTTCCCGCCATATGCTGACACATGGGATGCTCATGCACTTTGGCATCTTACTACTGCACCTTTGCCACTACTCTTTTACAGGTTAATTATATGTTCCATTACCTACTAGTACCTCGAACTATACTTTCATGTACATATATGCTTCCTTTCTAATGTGGTTGCACTTCGCTCTCTTTCCAGTTTTTTTACAACTATTGATTTTTAAAATACTTACCATAGCTAAATAAAAAAAAAACAGAAATAGCTCTGAAGTTATGGTATTAAGTCTTATCTTAGTATCTATATATTTAATGTATCCGTTATTATCTGTTATCATGTAACTGAATGACTTGACTGAGTGAGGTCATATTCATGCAATGTTTTGCTGAGATGATGTTCCAAAATTTACTGACATTACATAACATAACGGTTGTACTAAATTCAAGTTATTAACAAATTTCATATTTATGCACTAATATGATTCATATTCACAATATATTATGTTTATTTATCGCCAAAAAAATCGACATATATATCCAATAGGTGGTGTTATAATCAATAAAAAAATCTCAAACTCGTACTAAAATTTTATGAATATTTACATATATTCTTGTAGTTAACACAAAACTGTTTCGGTATGTGCTGCTATCCGATAGGTGGTGCAATTTTATGTGTATAATTTTGACATCTAAATGTCATTTGACACACAACCATAATTTGTCTATGTTACAGCATTTGTTAACAATTTTCATAACGAGATTGGCATCTGAATCGAGAAAGTTTAGTCTGTTCAGCTCCAGTATAGCATTTTAGAATCATTAGTTCATATGTATGTATTCCTCAATAGTTTTTAAGTTTTAAATTTAAAAATTATCGAGGAATACATAGGTTACACATAGATTCCACCAGCTCTATTTAAAGTGGTCAATAAGGTAGAACTTGTGGCTCGATGTAAGCCATGTTTCTGTATATAATAAAGATAATATAATAAAAATCATAATATGCACTTTTTATACATAATATAATTCTGTATGTGATGAATAGTCTGAGAATGACACTATTAAATAAGTACAGATATATTATAAATAGCAAAAATGTTATATTGAGGAAATTCATGTTGGTTCCGTTTTATTTTGTATTTGGTGCAGTTTAAAAAGTTCACATGATTTTATATATGTTTATATAGCTAGTCTAAAATTTAGGTGGTCTATGATACTTTATCAAACTGCTAAGAACACAATTGCAGGTCCTGGTTAGTCCACTTTACAATTGCTTTAAGAGGAAAAATATACAGATTCCAAAGTAATGTGTCTTGTTTGCAAGTAATTACATTCTTTTCATTTTCAGATTTGTTATGGACGATCTCAGTCATCTACAAACGTCATGGCCTAGTCTTAAATCTAATATTAAATTACCATGAAAAGTTTGTGTTAGACTTTATTTTTCCTGTAAATTATTAATAATATAACAATAGTAATATTATGACAAGCGTTTTATTTAATACATATTTTTTAAATATTCAATATAAAATGGATAATGTTGGGCGGTATGATGTCAAATTAGTAACTTCAGTACTAGATTTTGGGCGACTTGATAGATTAGTGTGTAATCGATAAAAAAAACATTTTATGTTCGTCGCATATATATTTTATGTATATTCATCTATTTGAATTGTTTAAACTGTAATTTATTGACGTAGATTCCAATATGGCCCCATATGTTTATGACGTAAAACATATCTCAATATGTTTTATTGTAAAACATATTGCGAAAATCGAAAAAACCGTGCATAATGATTGTCATCGATGTATATTTTTACGGATTCTGTGATGTTTCTAAAAAACGTGATAGATTAATAAAATTATTTATTTTGCTTTACATGTATTTACAAAGATTCAAACATAATCACGTATTTTTTTAATGTGAAACATTTATTGGCGCATCTTGGGGGAAGACTGACTCGTATACCGTGACGGAAAACGGCATGACGCCTGGATTTCCTTTTTCCAGGGTTGTGTAGATTTTTTTTGAAAGCGAAGTCAATTGATGTACTGAGAGGTCTTACTTTAAATTTGAAATACGCCTTTAAAATTATCACGGAAAGATGGCCTCAACCAGCCAGTGTTAAACTCTTGAATTTAGAATATTTTACATAATGAATGTATTAAAGAACTGTTGCAAGATTAATACTAAATAAAACATCATTTTGAATTAAAAATGTTGTTTAACATTCTTTAGGTAAAATAACAAAAAAAAAAAAAACACGCTCTTAAGTACGAAACTACGTAAGGAACTTATCAAATATTAATAATTTTCTATTATTATACTCGATTTTATTTCTCGGTTTCCTTTAATTCCTTTAATTTTTATTGACTGATCTCGATGTTTCACATTTGCCAGGCGTCCTGTGTTTTACATTAACGCTCCGGTCGTTTCTTAATTACGGTAAAACGCACGAAACTCTGCCGCTGTGAAGCTAGTCACGAAGCCGTCGCAATGGCATAAAATAGGGGGAAAAGAAGGAAGCGTCGGGGAGGGTTGAACCTGCGCATTACATCATGTGCAGGCTATTCAAAACACTGAGTTTCATGCGTTGTACTGTAGGTACACAGAGTACGCACAACGAGAATTCAAGCGTATCTATTGACGCAAACGTGCTTCTTGAACTTGTATGTATATATTTTGATAATAAACCGTTATTAGGGTTCCATATCCAAAGGATGCCAACAGGAAACTATTACTAAGGCTCCACTGTCCGTCCCTCTGTAACAAGGCTATATCTTGTAAACCGTAATATATAGAACATTTGGAATTTTCTCAGTGTGTATCACTATGTTCGCTATAACAAAAATTAATAAAAAAATTTAAAATTAAAAGGAGTTCTCACAAGAAAATTATGTTTTTTGCTCGATCTTAATTTTTGGTTTTTTTTTTAAATGGAGCTACGTATGTCCGTGTTGCGTACTTGTTTTAGTTCATATACACTATGGAGTATGAATCCACTATTTTACAACAATTATAAACAGACCAATATTCATATACAATCCTTCAGAAATGACAGATGCTATGTCCAAGATCGGGTTCGACTGATACGTTCCCATGACTTGTCTTTTTCTAAATTATTAAAAAAAATGTGGAGTGCTAAATATTGTACAGTACTACGGAACCCTTCCTGTTTATGTCTGACTTGAACTTAGTCGGCTTTTTAAGGGTTTTTAATCCAATTCAGGAATGCAAATATTCCAGAGTTGGATTGTCAACAAGGTGTTAGTGGTATCTATATTATTGTAGTATTTTACCATCTGAGTGTATTTTTAGTATTGACTGTAATATTGATACTATTACCTCTACAATTCAATAAAGTACTGAGCAAAGAGACAGACAGAAGATATTTTTATAAATTAATTTTAATAAATGAGTTAGGTTACATTGTTTCTATTACAACGTTGAATGAAACTGAATGGGTATAAAAGATTATTAAAAAAATCATTGTTTATTAGATAGTGCTCTAAAGAGTGCACTAGAACATACTGTAAATACGTCGGAAAGTCAGGTAAATATTCGTCGCTTTAATCTTATTACAATAATGAATGCGTGAAAATAAGAGGCTAAGGCCGCGGCCTGAAGGCGAGCGAACTACGGAGCGACAGCGGGGCGAGGCGGCAGCGATCTTGACAAAAGCCTGTGCCTGCATTAGTGCAGCCTGGAGCACAGCGGCAGCGGGTCGGGCGCGACTGAATGCGTGCGATGTCGGTGCGGCGCGTCATATATAAACATGTTTGCGTTTTCCGCGGCGACATCGCATATTTAGCGTTGTGTTCAGTACAACGCACGAAACTCTGCCGCTCTGAATTGTTTGTAAATGATGTGATACACAGGTTTAACGCTTCGATCCTTCTTTCTTTTCTCCCGCGTGGCAATTTTACGCCACTGCGATGCTTTCGTGACTAACTTTACAGCGGCAGAGTTTCGTGCGTAATTCTGTATATAGTAAGTTAAGTTTTTGTGATGGATTGCAAAACATTAATCTCAACAGCCTATCAAAGCCATATATATGGAACAGTAAAAATCAACATTCGCGACATCGAAAAAAATATTTTTAAGATACACAAGTCAATTTAAAGCAAAATGACTGAAATTCTATGTTAGAGGTTGCAAGAGCAAGTCCTATAAAACGTATATATCACATCTCACAGTTACGCTCAATTTGTATAAATCTTTGGATAATCCGATTAAATTTGTTTGCTATAATTAATTTACGAAATTGAATAGCAATATTTCCATTAATAACGCTTGTTTCATTGATGATTCCTATTAAATATTATCTAAATAATCGAAATATATGGGGTCAAACGCCAGGTGGGGGGCATGCGCGGGAGACGTCATACAGACTTGCCGACTGTCATTCAAAGTATATCACTCACGCGCGGACGATTGGAATAATAACAAAACACAATAGTGCCACTAGACGATCACGACTCGAGCGCCTGGACACTTGGAATAACGCGTCAGAAGCGTGAGATCCAGCACTGACATTCCTCAGGCTGTCAGGGCGTTTACAACTGTCAAGTCTTATATTCCCTATAAACTTTGTAAATATATATTAATAACATTTTTAATGTAATTATTTTCAACTTTTTCCAGTTAATAAATTGAAATTTATTTTCATCGATAACTATATTAAAATGCCTCAACTAAATTTATAATAAAATTTGATCTCCTCTCAAAGATTTCGATTTTAATCTTTGGTAGATTGGACTATTTAATACTTACGTTGCTAAGGGAACACAAAGAACAAGCTTATGATCCTCATGAGTACCAGTAAAATTCAAAACTTTTATTTATATTCAAAATAATAATAATCTATTCAAAAAGAGATACTTGGTCCTTTTTTTATGAAGGTCCCTTTGCATTTATATAACTCTTCCTATGCTATGGTTCCAAATTCTGATTCATATAATTTACAATTTAACAAGCAGACCGATTTCAATTATATTCCTGGAATTGAAAAAAATCTATATGCAACCTCTTTTTATAAATTTTAAATAATACTAAAATCGAATTATGCTAATACATACTTATATAACTGTCAACGAGTTGAAATCAACACGTTTAAATGCGCGCTTATATGTCAAAAATTGAGGTTTAATTTTCAATTTTAAAGTAATAAATTTTAGTTTGTCACGTCGTAAATCGAGATGTTTATTCCAATATTGCGCTGCATGATGCTGCGTTCCAGCTGCAAGTCGATGCAGTCACGGATTGGATTGAGTGTCTTGAAAACTACAATTAGGCACAAGTACTATTATATACCTCCGCATCAGTACGTTCATCGCAAAACTGGAAATCTCGATTTGTTCGTTGTGATGCGTAGAAATTGGGAGACGATACCGTTGTTTATGGTGACGGCCGCTGCTATGGGAGTGCTTTCATTTGCAATAACCTTCGCTATAAAAAATAAGGTATATTTCTTAAGAGATAATTACTTTTTTTTTCAATCTAGGATGTGTTTGCCATGAAGCTATATTGAATAATACTCGATATTAAATAAAGACTACGATTTTGAATTAACGTAAATAAGTCTAGGTGGATAACGACAGCTTTATTGTATATTATATTTATTTATTGAACGATCTATTTACGTAGTCTCCAAAACAGATTTTAAAAATTTATAATGCAGATGGTTTATGTGTCGTCGACGACAAACAAAGCCAAATTTTTAAAATACAGAACCAGATGTCATATTGCTCAATAATGACTCTTTTATTTTTATTTTATTGCAAACTACCTGGCTCGGCTGATGTTTTTTCTGCTTTTCCTTGTGGGTGGCTTGAGCATGTAGTTAATGTGCGCAGTTTCGCCGACATGGACATAAAATGAATTTCTTCATCTTTTATATCGATCAATGTCAATTTTAATCACCGTCTTACTTTCAATTCCGATCCCAGTCATACTTTTGACTTTGATTCCGATCCCACGCTCGTTTTCAACTCCAGTCCTGTTTTAATTTAAGTTCCCTGTTTCAATTCTGATCCTTCTCTATTATGTTCCTCGTCCTGATTTCAATTCTGATTCCGCTACCAATCACAGCTCTGATTTGGATGAAGCCGAGAGTAAATAATTTCTTCATCTTTTGTATTTCGGTCCCGATTAGGCTTTTGATTCTGATCCCGATCCCACTCTCAATTTCAACCCCGGTTTCGTTTTCGATCTCGGACCCGGTTTTGGCTCTCGATTCTGTTGCCCGTCACGTTTTCAATTTCGATACAGCTACCAGTATAAGTCTTAAAGAATAATAATGATTTTAAATTTAATGTGCTAATTGGTAAAAAGCGATATTTTTGTCAATTTGACATATGTCAATTGAGAGGCGGGATCTAGGTAAATTAAAATCTGTGTTTTTGTGTATTTTCGATAGGAAATCTAAAACCATTAAAAAAATCTCTGAGAATTTTTTTTTTGAAAAGTAGATGAAAACTGCGCTATCTATCAATATAAACTATCCTATATTTTAAGGTGGACCAAATGACATATAGTGTGCATTGAATGCATTAGTGTGCATGGTGTGTATCGAATTCGGTTGAGTGGTTTCGGAGCTTAGCGCAAACGGACATCGTGACATGAGATTTTTATATATTGGGTGTAAAATAAGATCGGGCATTAATTCAAAATAAGAGATGTATATGCAGTTAGAAACAGAATACTAGAGAATGGTAAAGCATTTTCTTTTAATTGTTTTTCCAAAAACTCGATGTAACTTTAGCGCGATAAAGAGGTGTGCGCGCATGATAGGTACGTGTGCGCGCCTCGTACCAGTGATCTGTGTAATTATAACGCAGAGCGCGGTAGCAGCACGGTCGTCGCGCCGGGTGGCCGGCTTTGCTCTAAGCGACTTGTACAGGGCCGCGCCGACCCCCACAGCGCCTGTGTGCGAAACCTATGAAGCGCCTCTTTTTTCACGAATCTTAATGTTTCAACTAATTTTTATTACTTATTTGTTAACTTTGACCAAAATAAATGTTCTCTAGTTTTATATAATTAGATAATATTTTCCTAAATAGGTAAAACAAGTTCGTTTCCGCTTGCCAATTACTGCGAAAAATAAAACGCGAATTAAATTTTTACATACTTTATTTAAACAAGAGTCTAAAATGTGTAAGTATATAAATAAACATATTTAAATTATATTATTTCCACTCTTCTAGCTTTTTTGTTTGCGAAATCTTTAACAGTTTCGTGTATGTCTATATGGTCTAATATGGCTTCCTCTATGGATATTGTTGCTAAATTTGTTAATTATTTTGACTCATTGTTGAACGCAGGTAATTTTTTATTAGTTTTAATTTAGAAAAGGACCTTTCCGCGCTTGCTACGGTAACTGGCATAGTTACCAAAATTCGTAATGCTATTGTGATGATAGGGCATACAGCTGTCAAATTGTTTAAATATATAAATTCGAGAATTTTCGCCACATCATTATTTAATTTTTTGAGAAAAAGACTGACATGACATAATTTCTTCACACAAATCATCGGTGTTAATGCCAAATTAATCATTTGCTGTAAGTTTTTCCTGATAAAAATGACAGCTAATTTTTAATTGACTTTGTTCTTGGTCATCACTTAGTTTTAAAAAATTAAAACGTCATTTTGATTATTCAATAAATTAAATCTTTCGTCTACGGAGGATAAGCTTGATCCAAAATATAAAAAATACATTAATTATAAAAGCGATTTTCGCATCATTTATAGTGTGGTCTTCGTGTTCATAATCAAAACTCTTTGAGTCTTACGACGTCTTAGGGTCTGGATGTGGAAGTTTCAAATTCAGCCTCGACATCTAAATTTTCGGCAATTTTCATGGCATCATTTACAATTTCTTCAAAATTTGCGTCGGGTCTAATTTTATCAAAAACTTTTATAATTCCGTTAAAGCCTCTAAAGCAATTTGTATATTCACATCGATGGACTGCAGAAGTTTGCTCACAAAATTTATTTTTGTCAATATTATATGCCATATATTTAGTGAACAAATGAATGACAAGGAGCATATTTTTTCTGCTAGACATTTAGCGTCATATTTTGCCTTCTGATCACATGATACACCATTTGATATTTCTTGTAATGCACCATAAATTTCTGGTAAATTTGTAAACAGCGGTTTGATTGTATCTATTCTGTTTGACCATCTTGTTTCAGACAATGGTTTTATGGTTACATTTATGACATATTTTTTTAATAAGTCCCATCTTTCGGTAGAAGACGAAAAATATTTATATAATTATTGCACAATACTATAAAATCCAGTTGTATGATGGTTGAGATTGGCAGCGTCGTTTATTATCAAATTTAAACTGTGGCTAGCGCACGGTACACAGAAAGCGCGGGGATTTAGATCCAGCAATCTTTTTTGAAGACCATTATTCTTACCGCGCATATTTTATCCATTATCATAGCCCTGTCCCCTTAAGTTGTTTATGTCCAAATTAATTTCGTCTAGTTTTTCTATTATAAATGACATTAAGCCGGCGCCAGTTGTATCGATAATTGGACAGAAGGCCAGGAAATGCTCTCTTATTTCTAATTTTATAGCTTCTGTGTTAAAATTGACAAATCTTATTAAAACACTAATTTGCTCTACGTGTGGAACGTCAGAAGTACAATCCAGTATTTTTGAAAAATATTTATTAATTTTACATAAATTTAAAATAAATTGTTGAATTTGGTTACCGAGTATGTAAATGATATCATTTTGGATCTTATCTCCAAGATAATTTGGCATATTTTTGAAATCCGAATCATTCGTTACGCTTCGTATGTTCAGTCATTGAAAGATCGAATTTTCCTAATATTTCAATGAATTTTAAAAAATTACCATTGTTACGATCGGATGATGTTTCGCTTTGGCCACGAAAGGCCATATTTTGTGTACTTAGATATTGGACCACATATATTATTCTTTTGATTATCTCGTACCAGCACTGCTTTTCAACCTCTAAAAGTTTTTGTTGTAAACTATCAATAGTGTTTATATTTTTAAGAGCATGACACAAATCTGTCCATTTTTATAATTATTGAAATGAGCAGAACTTTTCTCATGTCCGCTGCAATACAAAGCTAGATGTTGCCAATCACTAACTCCCTCGCAGAATTTATATTAATGTTTCGATTTAAATAGCTTGCAACAGAAGCAATAAACAGCATTTTTGGACACTGAATAAGCAGCCACTCTTTGTGATACTTTTCACCGTTTCCTAAATGATTTTCATAATAATACTCGGAAAATTTTCGCCCCGAAGAGTCACGCGGAAAATTATACTGTTTAATTTGTTTAATCGGATTTTCTGTTAGATACTGGATCAAAGTAGCATTTAAAACTTCATTTAATGCTCCACTACAAAGAAATATGTTGTTGTGTAAGGGTAACAAAAATAATTCCGATAGCGGCGCCCCTATTGTCTTAGCGCCTGTGTGCGCCGCACACTTCGCACACAGGGGCGGCGCGGCCCTGGACTTGTATATTAGGTTTTAGTCAATTGTTTTCTCAATTTTGTTTCGGTCTTGTTAGTGCGTTGCTTATCTGTTGATTTTTTTCAGCCGGGTTTCTTTAAAGTATTTATTTTATTTTAGATTTTTTAGCGTTCCGTCAGGCACATTCCTATGAACGAAAGCGTATACTTTTATGACTTATAAATCGGACAAAATGTAGAGATGATTGATAGCGTGATGACTATTGATAGCGTGTCAAACAAAACTTAAATGAAAATTAAAATTGACGTAAGCGGTTCAGTTGACTATACCTGGTAAAAAAAAATGCGTAATACAACATTCAACATACACTTGGCCGATGTAAAGCTAAAATAAGACCATGTGAATGGATTGGATTAAATTTAAATACATGACATATGTACATTGTTGTAATCTCCTTTTAATTCCTTTTATTTTGATACCCTACTCGATAGGTTTGGTTGAAAAAAAATTTTTAACTACTTACAATTTGGCCACAAAAATCCGCCATTTTGTTTTCTTTTTAAATACATATCTAAGAACACTTAGATTTTTGAGACGAATCTAACGATACCTTAAATGCCGAAATCCATCCATTCGTTTGGAAAATACATGGTAATAAAGAAATTTACAAACAAACATACAAGAAGATGCGTGAAAAACTATACCCGTCCTTGCAGTCAGATAAAAAGTAGCACCCTATCTTTTTATACACCCAATATACATAAGATGGAATCGATTATGCATCTTTTCGCTAATATTCATAATCTTCTTTTTTTAGAACAACTTTGCCAAAGTAATTATAACAAAAATATGTCATTGAAAATATCCTTAGAAATATTACAAAACAATTTAGACTCAACCCTATTAAATGCTTGGCTAGATCGTAAGCATAGTCGTCGTGTTGCTGCCCCCACGTGACGAAAACGAATTTTGCCTCGCGATCAGGTTCCGCGATGTTTTATTTATAAAGAATGTATTTAGTTACTTACCTGCAAATGACACCGTAATGTTGTCAGTGATGTCGCCGATGGTATCATTAAATTAATCTCTGATTTTCCACATGTTTGACTCATTTCTAAACAAACAAGGCAAACTAAGTTAAATTATTACGTTAACGATACATAGCACGTAATGTTATCTGCGGACTCGCATGTTGGTAACTTTCAGGGTGTTTCACTATAAAGTCTTAGAGTCGTAGCAATGTCACCTTTGAAAACGCCCTAACAACAAATCATGTTTGCATATTCGATAGCAGTGAAAGGCATTGTTATTAAGCACTTCAATATTAATCACACACAGTCTTGATTTCAAAAACGTTAATATCGTAAACGTAACACTTACAACTGTAATCTAACACTATTAATTATACTGTCGTTATAAAATACGTTTCCATCATGAAAATTAAAAAAAAAAACACCGAATAAGGAAAAAACCTATAGCTTCAGTGTAAGTTCGCGACCGACTGCAGTTGTGCGACAGGGATAACTACGGGCCACGCGTCGCGCTTGGCAATGAGAGCTAAGGGGCGCGGCATGACGCATGATCGTGAGGTCTTGCTGAGGATGTGACTTACTAATAAACTAATATTCTGCGATAATCGTTTTTTTACGATTCAGATACGATCGTGGTTTTTTGCCGCGTGAAATGAATCCCTTCATTTTTAATATTAGACGTTCTCGATGTTACTTTTGTTCCCGATTACGGTTCTGTTATCGAAGTCTATTCTGGATTTATTGTCAATTCGATTTCGATCCCGCTATTCCAGTAGGAGTCTTGATGCCAATTTCAGTACTTTTTGGGTCATGTACGTTAGTAATAACAGATTATAATTTTTACTGGTATTTATATATTTTTAAAATAAAAAGTATTGTTGTTGTGTAATGTAATGTAAATATAATCTTATTGTATTAATATTATACAGTATTTGAGAACATGATCTACCTTAATGCCAAATTTGATTAAAATCATAACAACAATCTGCGTATGATAAATATAAATTCAAACATACTTTCACGATATAGTTTATGGGAATTTAGCCAAACTCAATACAGTTTCTGTTATGTCATCAGAGATGGTATTGCACACGAAAAATGTATGAGGAAACGAATTTTCTTCATATTTTTCTTTCGTAAATTGTTCATATTTTTAATTAGTTATTCTGCTATTCGGGGCGGAGACAAAGCCAATAAATTAAAGATCATAAAAATGTGTACAGCCGTTCTTAACTTATAAGTGGTGTAGCTAACTCGACTTGTTTCATATATGTAGATATGAACATTTTAAAACCAATTTGAATATTTTTGCGCTTCAATCTTTTTTTAATTTATAATTAACTAGCGACCACTCACCACTTTGTCCGTAAAGATTTCGTTTCGGTAGGAATTTAATCAGTTATTTTACTACAGTAAAAGTACCTTTCCGGGATTTATATGTCTTACCTCTATATTATCAATCTTATATACCATACCTTTTAATTTTTATAATTTATATATATATCTGTTTGCTATTTTTTAATAACTAAACTCCTGTATCAATTGTAATGATATTTGACAGACAGGTAACCTAGAACCAGAAGAAGAATCTAGGCAGCTTTTCACTACAACAAAATTTTTTACCGTGGTAACATAATACACGCAAACGTATTCGCGGGCAATAGCAAATTAGAAAAAAATCGAAATATGAAACAGTAAAATATCCAATAATGTAGTAGTAAAAGAAAAACGAATTAAAAATGTTCAACTAATTACACGCAATGCAATAAACAGAGACGTCAGTAATTAAGCGTATGCCCACATTTGGGTTGCTTATTCGCAAAGTTACGCATTTACATTTCGGCTATACGTTATTTTTTCGTCATGTTAAACCACCGTGCACATAACACACCGATAAATTTTGTCGTATACCCAGGGACGGATCGTGAATTTTTGGGGCCCTGGGCTAGTAATACTTAGAGGCCTACTAATTATTTAGCTAATTGTCATTTTGTCATGAAATTGTTGTCAATAATGATGTACTGGGTGTTAAAAACTAGATTTCTGGCGGCGTACCCTAAATAGCTTCTTTTTGATAAGAAAACACTAGAATTTTTGTATTTAAAACAATATATGCCTCAAAACGATCGAGTTTTTTGGCAAAATCGTGTTTCTTTTTGGAAATATCTTATTGTTTCTTTGATAATATAAATACAAAAACAAAAAAGAAAATGGTAAAAAATTCAGTTCCGGTTGTTCCGCCGTCGCGATCGTTCGCCTTCGGTCCAGTCCCCTGGACCACCGTTTAGTGTGTTACTATGTGTGCAGTGTCTCTTCGAGCCGCATTCCGGAGTGTCCGGCTCCGCGCGTGTACGAGTGTGTATGGTGCCGCGCAGTGTACATAGTGCAGCGACCGTCTGCACTAGTCCCGGTATTCACTCCGGTTTACTGCACCATCTGCACACTGAGCTCGAGCACGGATTCTGCGCGGTTTCTAGGGAGTGCATCCGCAGGTTCACGCTTAAAATACTGATTGCTATTTTAGTTATTTCGTGTGTTTTACACAAATAAGTGGTTTACCATTGACTACGTGAGGGCGACCGCATGCTGACTAGCAGCAGTCTTTGGGGAGGGACTTACTCTGCGTCACAGTTAGCGGTCAAACTCTGTTATTGATGGTCAATCCAATTCCGAATTTAATTCAGTTATAAAACCCTCGACCGGAACCGTTAGATTTATAACCGCCTTTCGCGGTTTTCTGCAACCCTCTCCACTACACGCTTTATAAGCGTCGTCTATTATTTTATCTATTACACAGGGTAATAAGTAGTATTTTAGTTATTTTTGTCTATTCCCGGAGCAAAACTGACACCTATGAAGTTACTACGTCGTGGTAACCCGGAAGAGTTTCATGACTTTCGCGCCGTTGGCACTCCTGTGCCTTCCGGCCGCTTAGACGAAGCCTATACAGCCTACGGGCTAAAATAGCATGCGCCTTAATGTTTCAGGGGGTTTTTTAGTCCATGCGAGTCGGACACATCCCGTGCGCCCGAGCGCACGGATTGCCCATAACAAGTTTTCCCTTCCTTCCCCTTCGCATGGGGAGAAATACAAAAAAGGTAAAAAATTGTTGAAATCATCACATGATACTTGATTCATCAAACAACAGTCAAATACGAATTTCTAAGAAAGCTGAAGTATCTCGCTTAAATGTTCCAAAATCATTTGAACAAGGATAAAAACAGTCAGTGGCGGCGTTAGGCGTCGGCGACGTCGGCGACCGCCGACGGCCTCGCGCCTGAATGGGCCTCGCAAACAAAAAAGTTTTGCCTACAAGTTATTAAAAAGAGGCCTCGCAAACCTGATGTCGCCGACGTCCACGAGTGGTGTAGCGCCGCCACTGAAAACAGTTTATTAATGTCCATTCTACCGTTTTACTTTTTTAATTTGATCTAATTTATGAGATGTATAAAAAAAATATGAAAACTAGTAAGAAGATACTAATCATCGCGATTGTTTGAAAACCATAACTAACTTGTTAGTTGTGAACGATGTCTTAGAACGAGGTGTGAAATTAATGCGCGAGTACAATGATTAGCTCAAAAAGATAATGAACAGAAGCAATTCATTATTCAAACTTTACATAATATTAAAATAAAAGTATTAAAGATACGAAAGAAAGCATCATGTGAAAAAAATGTTGAAATATTATTACCTTTTTGGGTTTTTATTTATTTGCGTTCTAAAATTTCTTAAAATTTAGATAAAATAGTATTTGTCAAGAGAGACATTCAAAAAAAAACATTATTTTACAAAAAATCAAATTACATCGTCTTAGGCACGAGCTGTTTAGAAAAAAAATTCTAGTAAGCACTAGATTTTTTTTTATAAACAACATGAGAAAACTCTCATCAAAAGGAAGCTTCATAGGGAGCGTCGCACGAAAGTTAATTTTTAACGACTAGTCTACACGGTATGTAAAAAAAATAAAACAGTAAAATATTTTATTTATTCACTATTGCGTCGTGCCTGTGTATATGTAAAGTATAGACATCTAGCGTCCATTTAGTGTAATATTATTATATGTGACATCTGTGTATGTAATATAATCTATGGTTTTCTCTCTCGTATTCGTACGTCAATAAATGCCGCTCATTTATTTATTTGCTAATCCATGTTTTATTAAGAACCACAACGTTACAATATACAAACAAGAACAATACGATATTATTGAAAAAAATTGACAAGTTATATTTAGTTGTGTAATAAAAATTTGTAAAGCAATCTTTTTATATTTCGCCAAATCCCCGCAACGAACGCACACGCACGATCGGATATACATCGGCCGAAAACAAAGCGATTGTGGATTTCCTGTTCTGTTCGATAGACGCGCACACGGGTTGATTGCTTTCAGTTTTGCCAATCTTATAATAGATTTCTTTTAATTTCAGATATTTTTTTACATCACAACAAATATCGTCTACAGTTTTCAACGGAGGCTGGGGTTCTTTGTATCCACGGGGCTCTGGGCTGCAGCCCAAAAAGCCCTTAAGTAGATACGCCTCTGCGTATACCGTATGTCATCGATTATGCACTTCTCTGCAAATACTCATAATCTCCTTGTTTTTTATAACAACGTTGCCAAAGAAACCATACTTATTGAAGTAGCTGTTCCTGAAAAAAATAGTTTAGAACGTGTTCTAAAAATTTACGATGTTCCAAACTTACTACCTTGCTGAAGGTCGTGTGTTACGCCGCGCCTCCCTAGATCTCCTAGTTCACGTTGTACACGAAGTGCAGCCAGTTACGTGGTGGCGATCACAGTGAAACCGCGTTTCCTTAACTAAGGACGAAGTGCACCCGCGTACAGTCGTTGAACTTCCAAGGAAGTTTAGATATTTTGTTATGAGTGTTACATGTATAATATTGACGTTTTTGAAACTAAGAGTGTGTGTGATTAATATCGAAGCTTTTGATAACAATGCCTTTTACTGCTATCGAATATGCAAACATGATTTATTGTTGGGAGTTTGCAGAGGTGACATTGTTGCGGCTCTAAGACTTCGTAGTTAAACTTACCCTGACGGTCAACACCCTGCGAGTCCGCAAGTAATATTACGTGTGTGTATCGTTTACGCGATAATTTACCTTAGTTTGCCTTGTTTGCTTAGAGGTGAATGGAACACATGCGGAAAATCAGAAACTAATTTAATAATACCATCGGCGACCGTTACATCACTGACAACATCAAGTGTTATTTGTAGGTAAAGGATTAGATAAATTCTTTAAAAAAATAAATCTTGAAACTCGAGCGCAAGGCAGAATTCGTTTTCGGCCTGTAGGGTCGCAACCCGACGACCACGTTCGCGGTCTACCCGAGCATTTAGTAGAGTTGTGTCTATATTATCTTGTAATAAGTATATTTTTAGTGATGTATTTTTGTTATAATTACTTTGGCAAAGTTGTTCTAAAAAAGAAGATGGTTATGAGTATTTGCAAAAGATGTATGATCGATTCCATTTTGTATGCTTGTTCTAAATAAGATAATACTAAAGCACAAAATTACAAGCTAAATCAAATTAAGGCGTGTCTCATCATACCGTGTGAAACCAAACAAAGCCCATAAAAACTTACTAAAATCCACTAATATGACTGAAATGCCTAATGAAATTGACCAATTAGTATATTACAAAAAGTCGAAAACCCAAACTATTCTAACGCCATTTCGAAAAATTAGTTATATTCAGTAACTACAACTGACTACACTGTGCTGTGACTATCTACTACAGGTTACGTTTAATAAATTCAGTGGAGCCAAAAACTCACTGTATTCCAAAGAATCTATATTCTGTGACTCACTCTATCACAGGACATTAATGTAATAAATATTCTTTACAGAACAAACATTAATAAAGAATTATTGTTCTGTATTTACTTATTTATTTATAGTACAACAATTTTTCTCGGTGTATTTAATTTTTGGTAAGAGAAGTGTGGTCACTATAAAATTCATTATTGTTGCCAATATAAACACTAAAAAGAAAGTAAAAGTTTGTGTATAAAATGAAAATGATAAATACCAAATACAACTTCTTAAGTTGTTCGAAAAATAAAGCCCATCTCTTTTCATAAAGCAAATGTGTTTTAAAATATCTCAACAAAACACACTTTGTATAATGTAGTTACACTAAAATGTAGTAGATGTCGCACTAAGTCGTATTGCTATGCTTAATGTGAATAAGAGCGATCGAATTAGTACCCGTGTTCCAATAGATGTAAAATTATTGAAATCACATACATCTGATTTCACTAGTAACTACACAAAAGCTCGATAATTAATTTTTGGAGACTGAAAAATCTAAAATAATTCTATAGACAACTGGATAACATACTTAAAATCATCGGGCTCCACTCGAAGTACCTAGAGTTTGATAGATGGTTGAAGTTTATAATTAATGCTTAGGTCTTTGAGAGCAAAGCTCGATGTTAAATTATTATTGTTTATTTAATTGTTGATAACCGGACTATCTAATACAAAAAGATGTATTCAAATCCGATTCTTAGTGCGTTTAACTAAACAGACAATTTAGCAAATAACTAAACCTGGGTCGATAATTTTTGAAACCAAAAATATTATAGTAGAATGAAATCCATTGAAAAAAGAAGATAATATAACAAAAATGGGAGGATAAATAAATTACGGTCGATTTGAGGTCCGGAAGTAGGAGCGTAAGTTTTTAAAGGTTAAAAATCGGCTTATCTCGATTCCCGGCAAAACTACAAGTCCTATGGAAAAAAATTAAATGGCAAAGTTGTAGGTAATGAAAAGATCTACAACTTTTATATTTTCACTTTTTTCACATAACCTCAAAATTTATGAGAAAAATTCAAATAACCAAGTTTTTGGTTTTTATTTTTACAAATTTTTTTTCACAAAATTCTGTGAAAATATACCTACCTTTTTATGTACCAAACCCACTGTAATTTTTTTGGATTTGAAATATTTATTTTTTCACGTTATTTTAATTTAATACCAAAAAAGTACCCTAAATTTTAATAGAAAATTCACGTATCATAATATCAGCTTTTTTTAAAAAAGTCGGTGGGCTTTCGAAGTATACTACCATAACCAACAACAAAATAAGTTAATAAAGTTAATATTTGATAAGACATCTACAATGTTTTGAGAAAGTAGAATTTTCTTTAAATTAAATGCATAGATGCCTATTTATTACTATTTGAAGATAATTTATATACTTGATTGACCTTCGGAAAATTTTAACCATCAAAAGGTATTTCGTAAAGAAGTGGGGAAGGGAGAAGGAGGGTCGGACCAACTACATGTTATTTCGTAGCAGCTGTTAGAACTGTTAGCTGGTATTCGAAATACAGAGCGGTGAACAACATAGTCCATAAAAATACACGTGCAGGTTGAGTTAGTTTAAGAGAATTGTGACAATTTACTTTAAATGAAACTTTTGGAATCAACATAGCAAGGTAAATATTGCTTGTTATATAATATGTATCAATCAGCTCTAAAATAAAAAAAAATCAGACTTTATTTATTATAATTCAGTTTTTTCCGTGTACTAAAATATCATTTGATTTCAATTTTTAAACTTACTTTTTATAGTTATCATTTACGTGTTCAAAAGTAAAGTAGATGGTTGGCCAATTACATTATCCATGATTTAATCCACATTAAAAGCAGCTAAATGAATGATAAAGTTATAATTACTCAATGACGAAAAATGTGAAATAAATGAAACATTCATAAAAAAAAATATGCCAGCGAAAACCTATTTAAATAATTAGTTGTTTTTGAAGTCGCTTCTAGATAAACGATATAAAAAAGAATATAATTTATAAAACATGAATATGGAACGCGAAGTATTTGATTCAAAATTGAATTGATTCAAAATTATATTTTCTTCTTCTAAAGAGACAACACTGCACCTGATTTATCTCTAGCTGGGAGCGAATTCAACAACAACAAATTTTGGTTTTTGAAGAATGTTTTCATTTTTATCATCTGGATATTTAGTAAAGTTAATTAAATATGTCTTACTGGAGATGAAATAAAGGTTAAATTTATCTCTCAAAAATACCAAAGTGCTAAAGCATTTTTTTTGAAAGTGAGTGCTTAAAAATAGAAAGCGACTCTATTCCTCGAAAAAGTTTTACAATTAGATTTTCATATGAATATTGAACAATGTAAATAATATCGTTGTTTGTTGCAGGTGGATGTCGTGTTCAGGACGCACAGCCGTGACTGCATCTCGCGCACAATGAATCTAGATTGCCCCACCGTGCATAAGGTGTTTACTATCAACCAGCGCCACGAGCCTTGGCGCCAAATGCAGGCCGTTCTCGACAAAATGGAAGCGGCCGAGCAGCGGCTGGCGCGTCGCGTCAAGATCTGCGGCTGCGACAATGACGGATCTGATTTCTAATCAGTAATTTAAAAATCGACAAAACCATCGAATCTATGAGAAGGAACAAACATATTTATGGTATATGTCAAAAAACAAGTAAATACTTGTAAAAAATTGTTGTGTGCATGTAATAATTGCTTAGAGTGCTTCTTGTCGCGTTCGGATACGTGTTTAGATGAAGATTTCGTCTAAACGCGAAGTTGTGTTGCGCAGGCGACGAATTTTTTCAACCGTCGTTAATTAACATTGCACGTCGGTACAATTGAAATGAGAACGCCAAAATTTGTTGTGTTTATAGCCCGATTCCCAATATTATCCCTATATATATATTATTCGTACGCCATAAAATAATATTGTTCGTGGATGTCTATCCGCACGAGTGCAGTCTGCCTAGTATTCGAATCAACATCATGCAATAAGGATAGTAGTTGCATGCGTTTTATGTAATATTAAAATCGAAAAAAAAATCCAATGCAGCTACATGCGGACGGAATCGGCACTTGCACCACCATCCGCGGTAAGATCTGAATGGAGACTTAACTTTTGTATTAATAGAGATTATACTACATTTTATACATGTGCTGTCAAGCTTTTTATTCTATAACGTGTATAAGTTTCCAATATTTTCATTATACTATTGACAGAATATTTTATTTTATTTTTTCCATGAAAGTTAGATAATGTTATTCGAAAAGATTTGCGAGTCAGGTATTTATCATTCCATTGCAGAGGCATACCTCCTATTTCAGATAATCCATGGGTTTGAATCTTGAAGTTCTTCATGCTGGTCCAGTGCAGATTGAGGGTTGTAAAATTTTAATATTTTTTCCATTTGCTGTTATGAAGAAATTTTTTCTGATTTCCAAAACAGGTCTCGACAGTTAATACATATAGTAAAATCGTAGACTTAGACATAAATATTTTCGCAAAAACAAATCTAACTGTGAGGGAAGATTGGGGAAAGAGAAGGATAAGTAATAAAACGCAAATATTTACATTTTTATTTTTTTTGTACGTGTCGGTTTCTCGGTTTTTTATATGAACGTGCATCACGCAATAAACACCATCCAGATCAATAGTGGAGGGAAATCGTTTCATAATAAAATAATTGAGTAACAGTTCGTGTGTTTTTGATGTTGGTTCGAGTGTACTCCTCTGGGACAATTTGACCAGAATCGGGATTTAGTTTGAGACCGGGAAAAATCGAGGGTGAGAATTGAATCGTAATCGAGAACGAGAGTAGGAATATGATCGTTGTTGATAGTGTGATCAGTTGTTATAAAATATGAAAGAATTAATTCTACGTTCACGCGGGTAGATCCGCGGCGAAAGCTAAAGTTAAATACTTTTTTAGAGACGTAACGTAGTTGTCATCCTCTCAACTTACTTATATTGTATACTTGTAATATAATGTATCACCAAGTGTTGCAACTATAGTCGCATTCACTTTATAGTAACAAGATCGTAGCTTAACCTAGCTAGCAATGTAGCTTAGTAATTCTAATAAGTATAACCACCTCAGAGAGTTTCAGGGTGAAAATTTATTCCTTTTTGACTGATTGATCCCAGAATGAAAAGCTAATGTTGCAATGAGTGAAGTTTATACATTAAGAAGAGCAATATAAAAGGTTCTATTGTATACAGTGTTATTTAGCAAATAATCATTATTAGACGCTTGCTAACGACATGCAGTAATACGCAGCATGCAATCCATTGTTGACCCTTTAATCTACTCCTCAGCTGTGAATCCTCATCCAAGGAATTAAATATTGATTCCAGAGAATTGACAAATATCGAACGCTTGAGCAAGTGTTAGTTTTCTATTTATTTTAGTCGTTAAATAATTAGTTGCAATTTATACGTATCTTTCATGCCAATAAGGCACATCTTCAGGAAAATGCAGACAGTGACATCCACCAGGGTGTTAAGAGTGTTAAAACTACTAGCAGATGTGCTCCCAGCCACTTCGCCTAACTTTCAGTCATGCAGCGTTTTATACGTTACGCTGATAGATGTTCCTACCCCTCTTGAGAACATCCAATACAGTGCCATACACAACAATATAATCTGTAATGGCTTATATGTAATGTATCTGGAAAAAAAATTTCCAGATAGAGTTAAATTAAGAATCTATATGTAAGTCCATCATAATGACGTTTCTTTATTGGACTTAATGGGATTGTAATGTTATTTGTATTTGTATGGATCCTATCTGCACCTTACCTGTAGGTTTGTATTTGTTCTTAACATAAGTCCATTTGGACATAAAAACCAATGTGGATTTCCAAATACGAAATAGTAAATGTTTTTAATGCATTTAAATGACAATTCCACAATCAGAAAAAATAATGTATTCCTTATGTAAATCCAGATAAGAACTCTGTAGACATATAAGTTCCATTAAACTTTCCGTTTCTTTCCTTCGAAAGTTTTTATGGGTATTGATATGGATTTGCAGCGACAAAAGCACATTAGTTATAATTATTTCTTATTGGAATCTATTGGGTATTTTCAGGGACATCACACAGACAATCACTAATATACATGCTTATCAATTGTCACATAATAACCACCACCAAATCGTTGCCCAAATTGTCACAGGCAAACGCCCAATAACGTCGATTTGTAAATATTAATTTGATCATTAAGCATATTATTCATATTTTTGTTTTAAAATTTCAAACGATTGCAGAACATTTAATTTTAATCTATTCTGACATACACGCGAAATATAAATTTTGTTTTGTTTCTAAGCTTATGACCAGTCTCTATCAAATATTTGGTAAAATTAGATTTGTCTCCTTCATCTTTCCTATAAGTCAAAGTATGTTTTTGTATTTAATTTCGAAACAATGACCAGTTTGACTTGACTTAAATTCGATCACATATTAATTTGTATATTTCCAATTTTTTGTTTTTATGTAATTAATATTGTCTTTAATGTTACACATTTTAAAAAATTGTTGTCGTTTTAAAAGCCATATAAATATTGTGTTTTAGTATTTTTGAAATCTTGTCAAAATATGTTATATATTGTGGCAAAATATGTTATACTCGCTACATACTTAGTTTGATGCTCTTTTTGTATTGGGGAGATACTGTTATTTATAATATTATTTTGTTTTTAAACGCTTTTATTTAGCTTAATCTGTTTGAGTCAAATTTAATAATTGGAATTTTACCCCCTTGCAGTTGACGGATTGATCTGAAATTTGGTATACACCTTTAGTTCTGATGTTAATACAATTTAATATATTCTGTTTTATTGTAAATCTGACATGGCCACCAACAAAATTGCGGATTACATATTTATTTTTACAACCCCCTCAATATGGGTGTCAAATGAAAGGGCTTTACTATAAAAACACAGTTCAGTATGAAAAAAATGTAAATCCAATATGGCCGCCGCTATAAAATGGTGGATGTCCCCTCATTATGAGTATCAATTGAAAGGGCTTGACTAATAGAAGGCAGGAAATTATAAAAATGCAAATCCAATATGGCAGCCAACATAAAGGCGGACCCTCCACACGATGCCCTCTATAGGAAATTAAATGTAAGAGGTTCACTTTGAGAATATACTACGACAAATTTCAATTCTATGATGGCTGCCGGTACAAAATGCCAGATTTCATATTTGTTTTATTATTTTTAATAAAAGAAATGAAATTTAAGCATATAATCAAAACAAAGAATTTCGTCAACGAAGAATCTGGATTCGAACATGGATCTCCCACCCAAGTCAAGATTTAATATTGCGTCGAGGACTGTGTGGCGTTAGAGTGGCTAAAAATGATACGTCGTTAGCGTTTTTTCAAGACTTGGGCCTATCTTGTTGCATAAGAGTCTTGCCCCTTTATTGGACCTCTGGAGGGGTCGACCGTTATAATGTCCATTACTCGTGGGAACAAATATCGTAACAAATGAGAAAAATCTTGAAAATAAAATAAGTAAAAAAAATTAAATTTGATAAAAAAAAACCGCCTTAAAAAACTTATTAAAATAACTGTTTAAGCACACTCCAAACACAGCTAATTGAAGTCAATTTCAGCTAGAGATAAATCACACTCATTAGAATCTTCTTAGAAGATCTTTTTGACGCAACATTAACTTTTCACCTTAATAATTATATATTATATGTTCTTTGCATACCTTGCTTTAGCTGAAACCAACTCCCAACACCAACACATTAAGTAGTGGTTTTTGGAGTCTGTTTAAACACCTATTTGAATAGGTTTTTGAAGAAGGTTTTATTTTTACAAAAGTTATTTTTCACATTTGTAATTATCGCATAATTTTAATTTTGTAATTAATTTATTCATTTTGCATGGTCATTAAAATTATTTAGTTATCTTTTTTACTTTGAGACGGAGTACGTGGAAAAGCAGTATTCCGATATCTAATTTATTGTGCGCTAGTAACCATTCCAGGCTTGTTTCATTCTTAATTGGAGTGCAGTTACCAAATTATTCTTATACAAATTATATAGTCTTTATAATATAAAAGTTCTACAGTTCATGCGGAATATATTTTTATTCACTTTGATATGAAATATTTCACTGAATTCCTACTGTTATAGAAATAAGGTGTCACTTTGGAATTATTTAAATGAATGAAAATAATTAATTAATAATTAGTGGTTTAAATAATTAATAGTTTCTGACAACAAATCGCAATATTTCCTAACCCCTAACCGTTAAGGAGTACTGTGGCTTTCATCATCAGCTCAGCAAAATGAAATAATATTTACCATACGTAAAAACTTAAAGTAACTAATGAAAAAGCTCAAACACACTATACGTGCCTATAATATTTGAGAGTATCTCTCGACTGTCCTTGAATCTCATCATCAATTTCTGACTTGGTGACTATGGACTACCTTTAAGGTAAGGTATACCTTTTCAAACAAAAAAAAGTCGAAATCGGTCCACAAATGTCTCAGTGGATATAGCTTGCTTTTTATGTAGAATTTTAGAGGGGCAAAAATAACACTAGACACCCGCAATCGTAAAGAAGTAGCAAGTGCGTTGCCGGCCTCTTACGTAGTAATAAGATATCTAATTCAAGGGGCAATGATAGAAGGGGAGATAGGCGATGAAGGGGAATGGGCCATTGGAAGTTTTGCTCATTGGATGAGATACAACAGCGAAAACTGTTAATTCATGTATATTTTGTGAGCATCTCATCGTTGGAACCGGCCTATTTCCGTGTTGCAGCCAAGACCAAAGCATGGTCCCACACCTCTTAAATTCTTGTTCTAATATCTATCACTATTTGCTCGCGCGCGTTGAGTCGCGTCATTGTGGACTTATTCTTATGGCATTTGTGATGGGGGTAGTCATATTTATACATGACTACTCCAAGAATTAAAATTACTTTTACTGTAAGGTTGCTAAGACACTGGAAGCAGCGTCCCTCGTTGGGAACAAATTTCGGCAGTTGGCACTAACATGTTCTAATTTATAGGTCGAGTGCAAAAGCACAATACCTTTTTAAGAGGAAGGAGGGATACTAGAAGATATTTGTTTCTCCGCGGAAGAGCAATACAAGTTTCAGTGTCTATAAACAGTGATGGATGGTATCAACATTAGAATTGAATCCCCTAAAATTGCATCTAAAAAGGATGTCAAAAGCAGTGACTGTAGTGTTGTTTCCTTTGCCTTCCAGTTGAAAATATCCAATAGATTCCAATAAGAAATAATTGTATTGGGACCTAATGTGCTTTTGTCGCTGCAAATCCATATCAATGCCCATAAAAATTTCGAAGAAAAAAAACGGAAAGTTTAATGGAACTTATATGTCTACAGAGTTCTTATCTGGATTTACATAAGGAATACATTATTTTTTCTGATTGTGGAATTGTCATTTAAATGTATTAAAAACATTTACTATTTCGTATTTGGAAATCCATATTGGTTTTTATGTCCAAATGGATTTACGATAAGAACAGATACAAACCTACAGGTAAAGTGCAGATAGGATCCATACAAATACAAATAACATTACAATCCCATTAAGTCCAATAAAGAAACGTCATTATGATGGACTTACATATAGATTCTTAATTTAACTCTATCTGGAATTTTTTTTTCCAGATACATTACATATACGCCATTACAGATTACATTGTTTTGTATGGGACTGTATTGGATGTTCTTAAGAGGGTTTGGCAACATAGCTGAGAGGGATTGTGACTTTGCCAGAATACGATTGATAACTGCTCGAATGGAAGGGCTCTGTGAGGAATTCTTCTGTAGCAAATGTGTTAGTATCTTTATTTTTTTTTAAATCTTTTAATTGCCATTAAAAAGACTGCAATAAATGCAGTCTTTTTAATATTGATTATCAAATCTTTATATTGTCTTTGTATAATCATTTTTAAAATATGATATCGGTTCGTAAACAAATACAATTTATTCTGGTATTATTATCTTGAATTGCATTTAAGAGAAAATACTTTTGATATTCACAAAGACAGACAGATAAGTAATGATTTGATAATCAATATACAGTTTCGTTTTAGGGCATGAGTCTCATTCCTTTAAGAAGAGAGCATTAGACTGTATGATCCTAATATATATTAAGCTAGTTCAGAGAGTATTCCCTTAACTAGCTTAATATATATTAGAAGCATTGCGTTGTTTTAGAGATTCAAAGAAAGAAGAAAGAAAGAAAGATTCTTTTGAATCCTTCCACCATCAAAGCAACTGATAATGGGCAATGCAAATAGGATATAAGACCATTAAATGAAAATGAAGGCCAATATCTTCTAACCTTTGAATATCATAAATGTTTCGTTTTTTCTTTAGTTAGTACGCAACACGTTAATAGGTTGTTAGTTAAACATTTTCGTCGACTTTTCAATTTTAAAAGTGGCTTGTTATCAAATGACGGTAGGCTTTGAAATAAATATGGTTTAAATGGGTTTTATATTATTATAGTCATCTGCATCCGAAATGTCCCTTGTGAATGAGAGTGAAATTAGGTTTTCAATAGTTGTATGTTAAAATATACGACATAAGTTGCTCGTAGGTATAGTAAATTATTTTCCATTTATGATATCTCTATTTTCAAGAAAGGGTTGTCATTATCGAGTGTGAAATAAAAATCAAGCAATCGTTTTTCATTATTTTTATTTAAATTAGTGGCAGTGAAGTTTTCTTCGGTATGTTTGTGTTCAAAACGAAAACCTGTACTGCCTCAGTCATTTCGCCCAGTAAGTATTAATTCAATAATTGTTCACTTGTACACATACAAAAATAATTCTTATTATGACACACAATAAACATCAAAATGTAAGGTACACTGAACAGCTTAAAAAAAAAAAATGACATTTATTGAGAAGAAACGGGCTTCCTATTAACGATCGAATGCCGGTCCTTTCAGCCGTTTTATTGTTATAAGTCCCATCGATATTTATTCGAAAAGATGCTGCTCACGAACATCACGATTTAGAAAGGCATTTATTCAATATAGGCTCACACATGAAGGCTGACTTACACGTCATGTCACAGTCGATCTTGTATGATCAGAATAGCATTTATTAAAAATTGTGTGTTCGCTAGATGACGTGTAGATATCCTTTAATTACAATTTATTCAACTTGGGTGAAGTGATTTGTTTTGAAGAATAGATAATTAAAAGATAGGTTATTATTTTGTAAACTTTTTGGATTAATTCTAGAAGTTCACAAAATAATTACGTGATATCAAAGAAAATAGTTTCTGAAATATTAAAAGCTCTTTGGTGATTTAGAAAAATAGGTGAATCAAACAGTAAAACATGAATGAGAGCTAAAAAATACTTTTTTGGAAGACTTCACTGTGTTCGGAGAAGGATTCATCACTCGATTGGAATTAGAGAGTGCATAAAGGACATTAAATTCGAAGTGCGAGTTTGGGCAGATCAAGAAGTAGCGATTTCAAGTAATGCAATCGAAATGAAGATGACCAAGCGATCCGTAATAGTCATAATTTACGACAAACTACGGAACAATTGCATTCAAGGCAGCTTTACAATCAAGCCTGATATGCTAGAAATGTTTTCAGGGTCGCACCTGTGACGATATCGGTGATCGTGTCGTATAAAAATTCAATGAATATATCGGAACGAAAAGTGCTGGAACTTGAAACAGAAAAACCGTAGACGACTCCAGTAAATTGAAATAGATGAGATTTATCGAAAATAACTTTACCAAAGAAGATAAATACCGAGAAACTATTATTCTGCATGCACATGTATATTGTCCATTACCTTATTCTAAGATAAAAAAAACCGTTCCAGATATTGAGAATAAAATATACAAAAATGAAAGTCATCCAACACAAAAATATTATTTATAACAGTTTGGTAAATGCTAAAAACTGCAAAAAATGTATTTCATGCCACCTAGCGAACAAACTATTCTAAATTCTCACTTTTTCTTATAACTAACAGATGTTAAACACAAACGCTCATTATCTAGTTTCCGTGTAGTAATAAAACGATATACGATTTAATTCGATAATGAAATATCGATGCGACTCGAACTAGCTTATAAACGCCGCAGTGTTGACACTAAAATATACCCTTCAAAGCGTCTTAAGCCGGCGGAGTAACAATAACTCATCAAACTTTATAAAATAAAGGCTTCATTCAACTAAAAATACTATCACAAGGTAAAATCGAAAATAACAATCGGTTTTCAATTGATAATGATTGATTGATTGACGAACTACATCATAAGCTTTGGCACGTAGGAATTAAAATTTGAGCGATCGCTGATTTTACGGCGCTGGCGTCGCTTTACGTATTTAGTTTAAATTGTAAGAGCTGCTGTGTGTTAAGACACAAAGGTATGTTTGCTACTAGAACCAATTATTAGACTATCAAAGCATTATTTTCATTAAGTGTGAACACTTTTGTCTTTAGCGCTATTTCGTGCCGTCTTAGGCTATGCAGGAGCCGTCGGGTAAGTACACTCAATTTGATGTTCTTCCAGAAATCAAAAATAAAAGGAATGAAATCATCAGAACTTTCCGCCTAAATTAAACTACATCGACGGTATTTCAAAGCTCCCATCAGGCTGGGGGCCCTGGGCCCCTGACCCGAGTGCCTTTATGGCAAAGACACAACAAGGTGTCATTAACTTTATAAACTGTACTCAGCGTTGTGCTTTGATTTGATAAAAAACGGTAATTTTGTGTTTTCTCTGGCCTCATTATGGATATGAATTACAAGATATTTTATGTATAACAAGACATAGTGTGTTTTTAATGGTAGTATGAAACTCAGTCAAAGCTAAAATAAATAATCCATAGATCAACACGATGTTGGAAAATATATTGCTTTTTCTTTTTCTCCCGTTAAGGCGTTATAGATCCTCTATAAATGACGAGTTAAGAAGGTAACGTTAGATGTCGCCGCTTTAATACGAATGCTCTGCCTAATCTAATAATTTTATTGGTTCTAGAATCGCTAACACTGTTGGCGTTCGTCATGGATAATGATGATGATGAGCCGTCACCAAAACACTATCTTGGGTTTGTAATTATTTACTAGAAAAATGTGTACTTCAGTACGTGTAATGAGTACTTTTTTACGAATAATCTTCGTAATACTGACCTACTTCGAAACTTAATTCTCTTTTTTTTAAAGTCATTTATTAATAAGTACTATCTTTAGAAAACAATCAAATATATAATATACATTTCGTTTTACAACATTAGATTGCCACAGAAATCGCTAATCGCAATTTCGCGTAAAATAATAACTATTTAGGAATCGAAACTTCGTCGAATAAAAGCTTATATCTGGCCGTGTCGCATCCATCAGATTACTGACCAGATATACATATATATATGTATATAAATACAGGAATGCACGCAAGAGCCGTGCTGTCATTACAAGGGGGCTCCACCGAGTCGTTGAACGCGACCCGTGGAATAAATTTACTCATAAGTCTCTCGTAAGGAAACGCACAATGGAACGCGCTTCAAAGACTCGACGAAATCCTCCGACTACAATATTGTTTTCATATTTTACACGCATATTGAGCCAGTAAATTACATGTCACTCGATTGTTATTTAAACGCCAACAAATTCGGAAACACGTGGAATGAACGTGAAATTCCAGTCGTAATTCTGGGCTTTGCGAGTTCGGAGCGTCAGCTGCCTGCGCGGGAGCGGCCGAGGCCAGCTCGTGACGCCGGCAGCGAACGAGGCGGCGGCGTACCATTTTAAAGATAAGGCATACAAAACTGAAGACCACACAGCCGCCGCAGCTAGCGTTTTAAAATGGTAAACCAGCCGATACACCATTTAATTTTAAAGTAACGACCGAACTCAAAAACGCCTCTCAAACGCTTTTAAATTGATCAATTCTGGTATTCGAGTCCTGAAATAACCAAGATTTATGCAATATTTTAAGATGTGAAGTAGCAAAACTTATTTTTTATTCAACGATTATAAATAACAAATAAATTTGGACAAGAAAAAAAACATGTAACATCAAAACTACTGCCTTTTGTTTAGTTTTATGTTTTCACCTTATCGCAATAGGACACTTTCGATCCAAAAGAATGATACTGATCGATCGAGTGCCTATTAAAATTCAACAACTCCGTTGAAACATCTCAGCCCTGAGCCATCATGAGCCTCTCGGCCTCGCGATTTGCGTGTCGTTCGAGCGGCGAGAGCCGTCCGCGAGCCGGCCCCGGGCAGTCGCGCGCCGGGGCGCGGCCGCTCCCTCGCGACGACTGCGTTTACGTCGACCACGTTTAACACTATACATAAAAATGAACGAAACCTTCCGCTAGATATTAATTTACTGTGCGTACCGAACATTACCACGGACAGATCGGCGGACGCGTCGCCGCCGTCGCGCACTTCGCGCGCTTTCTCTCTTAATCTACGAAGAAATAATTTAATATACAGTCGACTAGGTATCTCAGTGTGACCACTAGATGATAGACTAACATCCGTTTCGGTATAGAATTATGATTTATTGTGTCTTATTTCACTAATTTCACTTTTAGAGGTAGAAAAGAATATCGAGTAGTTCGCACCATAAACAAAGAACTTCGGGTGGAAGAAATGTAAAATTGAAATTGTTGTCGCGCAGAAAGCGTACATGCAATAATTCTTAAGCGAGGCCTTTGGTCAGTTAACTTGTCGATAATTTTAAACGATAAGCCGAATAGGGTGTAAAACTTACTATCCTGTAAAAAAGTCTGTGTCTGACTCTACGTCAAAGGAAATTGGTGTGGTGTAATTTGTTTTTCACACCTATAGAATTTACTATCGTGCAATATAACCATCAGCGTCTAATTGTACATCAAAGAAAATCCGTGTGGTGTAATTCATTTTTCAAATCTATGGAATTTACTTTCATGTAACATAACCATTTGCGTCTAATTCTGCATCAAAGGCAATCCGTGTGGTGTAATTTGTTTTTCAAATCTATAGAATTTACTTTCGTGCAACATAACCATCTGCGTCTAATTTTGCATCAAAGGCAATCCGTGTGGTGTAATTTGTTTTTCAAATCTATGGAATTTCCTATCGTGCAACATAACCATCTGTTTCTAATACTGTATCAAAGGAAATTCGTGTGGTGTAATTTGTTTTTCAAATCTGTAGAATTTACTTTCGTGCAACATAACCATCTGCGTCTAATTTTGCATCAAAGGCAATCCGTGTGGTGTAATTTGTTTTTCAAATCTATGGAATTTACTATCGTGCAACATAACCATCTGCTTCTAATACTGTATCAAAGGAAATCCGTGTGGTGTAATTTGTTTTTCAATTCTATAGAATTTACTTTCGTGCAACATAACCATCTGCGTCTAATTCTGCATCAAAGGAAACCCGTGTGGTGTAATTTGTTTTACACATTTATGGAATTTCGCTATCGTGCAACAAATCTATCTGCGTCAATTTTGTGTCAAAGAAAATTAGTGTGGTATAATTATTCCTTTGTTATGAGAAATATTTCACTGAACTCAAATAGGAATGCTGCCGTTCTATTATTTATTCAAAGATGCACTGAATCCAAATGCAAATAAATATTGCATCTGTCACAAAATACAATTAAAAGTTTGCAACGAGAGTCTCGTAGAAGTGCTTCATCTGCAATAGTCAAATCACTATTAAAACGATTCAGTAAAATTTTGTAGTTAATAAAAAGTGGAAGACCTTATGCGAAAAAACTTTATGATTTACTAATTTTTCGATTAAGTATACTAAAAGCAAGCTTCAAGTTCGTTCGTCCCTTATCTGAGGGTTAGACGCAGACGACAGTTCAATCACTCATACCTATTTGGACTATTTGACTCAGTAGGGCTCAACCCTATACAGAATGGCTTTAATCTAATCATTTATAGCATCTCGGAGGGACTGGTGTGATGAAGTTAGAAGAGATCAGATGATCTCTCGATAGTTGCAACTAGATAGTTGTTAAAATTAAGAAAAAAGAAAAGATCATAATATGATTTTGTGTTGAACAGGTTTAACGCGTGTTCGATTCTGTTTCGGAACGGGGTTTTAAATATGCCTTTGATTAACTCTCAATGTATTTTCGTTTGAATGAATAGTTCAAATTCTAAAAAAACGTAAGCGTTTTACGATTCCAACACTAAATTAAAAAGAGCTTGCTGGATTCTTGACTTATTTTCTTAAAATGCAGATGAAAAATATAAAGTATAAATATATAATGTATATAAAATTAAATAGAAAGTGTT